>KZ808334.1:145000-163425 GCA_000696205.2 Oncopeltus fasciatus
ATATATATAATGAATAATTTCAAAAAATTATGAATGACATTTTAAATTATCAGTGTCAATTAATTTTAATAAGTTTTTGTGTTATATTTATTTATGTTGTATATATCATTTTTTTAGTCCTACTGATGGGATCAGTATACTGAAAAGCTGAAATGTTAGAAATATTGAAAAATAAAATTATCTGGAAGAAATATGTGTTGATATCAATAAAACTGTATCATCACATAAGTTCCGTGACATAAATTTCTTTTAAAGTAGCAAGTATGAAATATGATCTCTAGTAAAAAAAAAAAAAATTGTAAATGAAAGTTATATATAACATATTGCAGTTGGTAGGGGAGGTTTACACAGGCACTTCATTAACCAGCTTGCCCCCTACACTTGAAGCGTCCACTTACTTTGGAATATGCACCCCTTCTGAAGGGTGAAAATAATTAAGCAATATTAAAAAAAAAAATCTCTTCTATAACGATACTCTCATCAGGTTATACTCTCTCCACCTTACACAGACCGTAATAAATTCCAAGCCCCTTGCCGTCGTTTTCTCCCCAGTTCATTTTTGTTGCAAAACTTTTTATTTATTATCTCTGTGTTAGAACGTATATACCATTTCTGTTTTAAAACACTTTTTTTTTCCAATGGTATATAAAGTTGTTGGATACATTTATATAGTGGTCCGTATTTAATATCTTTAAAACATTATGTCAAATTAGTCTAAAGAGTAAAGGGCCAGAACGAAATGACACCAACGATCCAAATCTACAATTTTTAGAAATATAAGTCAAGTTCTAAAGTAACTACATTTTTTGTTCTATTTTTAGTTTATATAAAATAATTTAACTGCTTAATCCCACAAACTTAGGTACCGTAATTGAATTTAAATTCTTTTAAAATAATAAATTTTATGGCGCAAAAGTTATTCCCTTTAAATATCATACTATTATTTATTAATCTTTATGTTAATTATTTCAAGTAGTCATAATGAAATTCGCATCGTTTTCATTCATTGTTTAAACAAACCACTTCCAGTAATTAAAAAAATTTAAAAACCCTGCAATGATTTTTTTTTAAATTATTATATTCGGCATAATAAGCTTATTAGCTTATTATGCAGAATATAATAAAAAAAATAAGCTAATAAAAAGTAGCTAAATTTTGTAATTTGCTAACTATGTTGATCTATTGGCAAGGAGAGAAAACAACCAGTGCCATAATTCCAAGGGAAAAATAATAATTGATAATGATAACAATGATAATAATAATAACAAAAGAAGATCACTTCGAGACTCCATTTATAGCACCACTGTTTAATAGTATTTTTATCGTGCACTTGGAAGAATCAAGAAGGTTATGTAAAATTAAGGAAGCGGTTCTGTTATTGAGATATGTCGATATGATCGCTTTGTCAACTGCAAAGAGGCTAAGAAGGTATGAGGATAGGAATGGCTGAAGTGTAAAATATAGCTCCAAGCACACTACCCTGTGGAACGCCCGCTTTCATAGAGATTTTGAACTAATCTGATCCTTGGAAATATGGACTTGAGTTTATGTAAAAGACCAATTTACCATACTCAGTCAAAGGTTAGAGTTACGTCTAAGAATGTACCAGGTGAGAAATATTTTCGCTCGAGGGAAGAGGAAATAAAGTCTACAACGCGGAACACCTGCTGGGCAGTAGAATGTTGGGATCGGAAGCCAACCGATGAATTAAACGAATATTTAAGGAATTTATGTTAAGCATCATTCAGTTTAGAAAAATTTTTAAATAACTTTGGTAATAAAGGAAGAATGCTAATTGGTCTATAGGATAATGTGTTAGAAGAAAGTTTATCAGGTTTCAGAAATACTATTTTTACAGAAAATTTCCAGAGGAGTGGAAAAGAAATGGCTTTAAGGTCCCAAATGTAGAAGTAAGTCAGGAAAAAAATTGCTTTTNTATATATATATATATATTTGTGTGTGTGTGTGCGCGTCTTAGGTCTTAGGTAAGTGAATAACCTACTTGATATGTACTTTATACGGAGTTTTTTCTCGTCGTCATGGCCACGTTCAATGACTAACAATGAGAAGTACGTAAAGAGGAACAACTACGGGCCTAAGATAGATCCCTGTGGAACCTCTTTATTCAGTTAAATATCCGTGGGATTGCTGATAGAGGCATTCTTATCTGATTCTGAAGGGTAGTGAAGTTATCCTGCTGTGAGGTTCATCAGAAAAGTCTCTTCTCTTCCTCTAAAGAAGTATTTGATATTCAAGAGAAAACCCCTATTCATGTGGTAGTTGAGGCTCGGTAAAGAAAAAAACGTTTAGTATTTTCATCATTTCCCGATTCCATTGCACTATCCAATCTATTTATTGTACTTTACGACTGAAATAAAGTAGCGATTGTCAGCAGGAAGAACCCGATAGGCATGGCAAAGAGTGAAAAACCACTGTGAAATCACTGTAAAATCGTAAACTTTATTTCTCATGGAGATCCTGAATTACTGCAATCCGCTCAACCTGAGCTAAGGGACTTTAGATATATCGAACGAGATTTACGGTAGAAAGAGCAAATATTTGTCCGCCCAGGCCTGGACTAAGGTCAACCCAGCCCAATTAGGACTTTGTTTTGTCTTCAATCACAAAAGATAAAGGATATTACAGGAGTGCCTGGAATAAGAGATATTTCGGAGCATCACTGTTTCTAAACATCTCCGCCTAAAATACAAATTCCAAGGAAATATCCAACCTAATCAAACAAGTCTAGTTTTTCAAAAATGTTTCTTAATAATGATCAAGCTAATAAGATATTTATTGAAATGTTATTAGTCAATTGATTTCTTATTTATATAATGCGATTAGTAAAGTGTTACAATGTTTTAAATAATATCAGCTACACCCAACTCCTAAAAACTAATTTCTGTTACCCATTGAAAATATTCTTACATAATAATTTCTGCTACTTGCTGATTTTTGTTTTATTTCAATTTAACAGAAGCTCCAGACAATTTTTTAACAACATTTTAAAATCAAATTATCGGATTTAAGGTAATTATTCACTCTAATAACAATGTTTCTTTTTCCTGATAAGTAGCTTTTTATAATGAACCCAGTTTCAATTAAATAAATATTTTATTTTATAGACAATAAAAATGTACTTAATCACTTTTGTTTTTAGTGACCTACTGTTATATATAACTTCTTGATTAAAGGTGACAGGCTAAAAAATAAGTACAATTTCCAAAACTTCTAAGGCACTTTTATTACTTATCTAATTATGCATTTATGGTCATCTCATGCGTAGCTTAAACCACAATAATTTACAAGAGGCTTGAGTTCATGTCAATTTTAAATGCATTATTGTTTTAAGGAATATGGTATGCATATTTTTATATACCATAAAATATGGTATGTTCATAATTTTATGTCTGTGTGTGTGTGTGTGTGTGTGTGTTTGTGTGTGTGTGTGTGTGTATGTGTGTGTGTGTGTTTGTGGTGGGTGTATGTGTGTGTTTATAGGCAAAATGTTAAAAATAATTAACAGAATTCAGTATTTAGGTTTGATTTTTTTTGTTTGTTTTCGTGTAAGAAAATTAAAAAAGTCAGAGAGACGTACAATTCAGACAAAGAACGAAAGTTAAGATTTGAATATCATTATATTTATAATTTTTAGTGTTGCCAAAAAATTTTTAAAAATTTGTTAAATATGATTTTATAACAAATATATATTATAACATTTTTATTAAAAGCGCATATTAAAAAGATATTTTAGAACGTTATTTCAAGTGTGGGATGAACCTTTTATATTTAAAATATAGAATCCAAATTCACTATTTAAGCATATCGCTTCAAACTTGCCAAGATTTTGAGAAAAATGAAATAAAAAAAAGTTCCATCTAGAAAAAATCTGAGGGATTTAAAATTTTTCATTAAAGTAAGACTATTGTCCAACCATTTGGTTATACAAGCAATCGCCCACACAAATTGAAAAGCCCTTATTCGATTAAATATTGTATTCAAAATGTAATCCCATGAGAAATTACATCAAATACAAGATGAAGAAAGCACTCAACTAAATGGAAAAAGGCTTTCGGTATAAAGCAGGCTCTGAATGATCGGGGGTACTTTTCCAGAAATAGGCCAATCAAATCTGAAGTTTTCCATCATTTTTTTCTTTCAGTCCAATAATATGAACGCATTAAATACTTCCGTTCAAAGCATTAAACGCATAAATAATATGAACATGAATTTTACTTTCCAATCAGAATTTGCGTATATTATATATATATACTAATCAAGAACAAGTGGGATAGAGGGTGTAATGCACACACTTAAAGAGCACAAGGAGCAAAATTTTCGGGAATCTCTCGCCTTTCGTGAGTGAGAAGTGAAGAGATTCTAGTACCTCTCTATCCGACCTGTTCTTGATTGCTACATATCGCAGACACGAGTGTTTCATTATATATATATATATATATATATATGGTTCTTACTTATTATCATAGAGAAACATAAGCATGCTTGCACGAGCCTAAAAGAAAACTCATCTTTGCGTTCCATACTTCATACTTAGCTCTAAAAGATGAGCTTTTGAGTGAATCAAAAACTGCTGTGAATCATCTCCATAAATCTTTTTTAGTTTAATATAGTTTCCATACACAATTTTTGGTGACATTATGGCTTTAAACTTAATAAATTATCTTTATTTTTCACCAATTACTAATAAATTAAACATTTTATAAAATCAAGAGTTACAAAAGATTTGGTTAAATCTGTATTATCATGTGTAAGAGCAGTGGGAGAAAAGAGTTCTGAAGAACTCGAAAATTTATGATTACTATACCTGTGTTTATGTGTGTGAATATGTGTATACGTGTAAACTTTGTCTTAATTAATATTATGAAACAGTAAATTGATTTCCTTTTGGTTAACTTCGGGCTATAATAGTAAATCTTCCAGTAGTCAATCTTATTTTAATATTGAGTGGGAATATATTTTTCAAACTCTAGGGTATGAAACCCTCTTCAAAGTCTAGTCCTCTTGAGAAGCAATCAACTCTGACAGGATGAGATCTATTTGAACTCAAACTAATATTCAATTGACTCAAAGTCAAAGTCAATTAGCAATTTCTAACTAATTAGCATTGTCCCAGATATCCCCACTCCTCCGTCAGATTTCCTCCCAATCTGCCAAATTGACCTCCTCCCTCCGAATCCCTAGGATTATCTTTTATCTTGGCATTACAAGTTCCAGTTTCTAATTGTCATTAGAGAGAGAATGTTCTCAAACTTGATTGGCTGAGCGTCATCATGACGCTACAATAATAATTATATAATTAAAATTATCGAAGTACTTGAAACGTAACAGATTCAGTTTTAAAATGAACAAATTGTTGTAACTGAATTATGTATGTATCAAATTATATGTACTTAGATGTAAAAAAATGTCATTCATGTGTTAAGAATCAATAACACTTTAATATATTAACAATTTCCCCATAGAAACCAATTTGTGTTTCCTTCAAAATCTTATATACATACATGTGTGGGGTATGTTTGTGTGAGCGTGTATATTATTAAAATAACCTATTAAGTTTCCCTAACTGAAATATGATGTAATTAATCATTAATGTCGATTAATGAAAAATTTTTTGAAATGTAATAGATGAAAATGTAATTTTCTATCATTAATACTCAATGACAATTTTACAACAAAAAAAATAAAACGCTCATTAAGGAAGGAATTTACGATGTAAAAACGACAACATTTCCCTCAATCTTCTTTCCTGATCAATCAGGAATATGGGTAGTACTGTTACTGTACAAAATGTTTTTTGGTTTTTTTTGTTTTTTTTTTTTGTTTATAAAAAATTCGTTACTTATTCTTATTTACAATCATAACTAATGAATTATTGGAAATCCTCTTAAATTAAGCAGCTTCTGTCTAGCGTATTTTATATATTTTTGCCATTGTAAGACTAATTATAACTTCACAACATGTTTGTGTTTCTTCGTTATTAAGTCTTTCAATCCATTCATCTTCATCTTTAGAATCTTATTTTAGCATGAATTTGACGTAAATAATTTTTAATTTGAAAATATCGAAATTGTAAAGATATGTAGAGCGCAAAAAACTTCATGAGTTTTATGTATCAGCGTTACATGTGACTATTATATCAATTTCCTCCACCCACACAGCTTGTTGAAACACAAAGATATTATGTTGAAAGCCGAAAGGGAAGAGTAACAAACTTCTACACATTAAACACGATATCGTATCTATATGTAACTTGTGGGAGCTAATTCACAATTACGTTCAGCAATGTTATTACGAAGAGGATCATGTCGTTTCAGACCCGCATTTGAAATAGCCATTTACAAGGTGAACGGTACATCAGTCCATTCTCCCTTTTCCCTCAATTATTGGTTCTAATAACTAATAATTTCCTTTATTTCTTGTTTAAGAAAATTGTATTTGTGGTGTGTGTGATCATAAATACCAAGCAAGTTTTTTCTTATTGAAACAACGGCACTTAAAATTGTTAAAACCCAAGATAGTTTATTCAATTTTGAGCCCTCTACCGTTTCCAAATGATATCAGTAATAAATAAATAAAAAAACTCATAATTCAATTAAACTGCTACTTTCATAATATTTACCCAATTATACTTATTAGGTATCATAAAAATAATTCTACTACAATCATTTTTATAATTTAAACATTATTCTTTTTTCATTATTTAGATTATTGTTCAAAAATACTTTATTATGAAAGGAATAAAAGAGGTTTATATATACATATATATATATATATATATATTCATATACACACACACACATACATACANTGATGGATTAATTTACTTTGGATGCCCATTTTGAAACAAAGTATCGGGTATCAATATGGGATTGAGCATGCTTCCAACTTAAGTAAACGTATTGGGGTACGTTTTTCTAAATAGTAATCCTCACACAGGAGTATTATTCCAGGATAGGGCCGACCTCGAATATATATATTTTTTTTTAGATTTAAATAATAATGATATTTATCTAAATTAATAAACACATTTTAGTACGCAGTGTGGTATTTTGCATAAACTCCGCGACTCATTACTGTTAAATGTATTTTCTTTCCTTTTTATCAGTGCCAAGAAGGACTTTTTATCCGGAAAACAAGTGATGTAATTTTCCCCAAATAAAAAAATCCTTAACAAGCAATTTCAGTTTTTTTGGTCAATTTTCTTCCATCGTTAAAAAAACTCTATAAAAGACTGAGAATTTTATGTGCTTCTGATAACTTCCATTTCCTAACAAATTTTTTACACTTACATTCGATAAAAGCTATTTATCTTAAATTAAAGAAAAATATTATACATAAATGAATGATGAAATCAACAAAACAAAAAAAAAATTTAAGGTTTTATTAAATTGACAAGGAAAATCGCGAAATGAAATTTACCTTTATATTTTCTCTATAATATAAGTATACTTTATTAAAGAGGTGTTTAAAAAAAAATAACCGTATTATCAAATTTAAGATTTCATAGGACTATAAACGTTTTAACTCTATTCAATACTTAGCCATATTTAATAATCCCTTTAAATCATTTGCCCATTTATAAAGCTTGTCCCACATCCCTATTCGATTTATTCAAGAAAGCCTCAGTTTAGTTATTTGTTTCTAAGAAGAAACATGACAGTGTCCTAGGAAATTTATTTTGTGAAAAAAATATTTCACAGCCTTTGAAGGAACTCCTGAAATTATTAAATATGATGACCTTAGCAGTGCACTGCATAGGCGTGAGATACGACGTAGGAAATGAAGAAGGGCTCCGAGCGATCATTAATGGATATTGATGGGGTTCGGCAGGAAGGAGTGGTGTGTCGAAAGATACTGATAGTGGCCATCTACTCTCCATGGGGAAGGTGAAAAAGGGAAAAAGCGCGGTAGAGTGATCTTCACAAATTTGACTCTCCTGCAATCAGCTAAGAGATTAGAAATGTGTGAAAAATTATTGAAAAAACCCTTCTAAAATTTCACACTGAGATTGTCACCTGCAATGAAAAGTTGGTTTATCCCTAAGCAATAGCTAGAAGGCTGTTTTCCGGTTGCTACAACAGTGAACTAAAAAAATGCAAGCATTGAGTTTTTTTTTTGTTTTTTTTTTTAATTTTGAGGGTGTTATTCATCACGATTTCGTTACTCATGGGTGCTCTATGAATTCTAACATCTACTGTCGGGGCTTTAGGATAGTTCATAGGATCCGTTCGGGTCTCACAATCATCATGACGCCGCGGGTTCGAAAACCGCCCAGGTCAATCATTTATTCAATTACTGAATAAATTGGCTTGTCCAGAGCCATAGTCGTTTAGAATGGTATGGCAACCTGTTGATAGCCCCTTCCTCCATGACCCTCAGTGGTTGAATGGAAGGCTAAAACTTAAATAATAATAATAATAATAACATCTACTGTGAACAACAGATTGTGCGCGAAGTTTTCTGAGCGTTATCCTGCTTTGACCAACCGAAATGAGGTTTTATTCCAAAAAAAATAATGCTCTTCCTCACACTTCCTCTCGTGCCAAAGAAAGGTTTAAGGAAATTCATGGGTTCTAATTTCTGCCTCATCCAACCTATAGTCCATTTCTAGCACTATCGGATTACTATTTGTTTTGACCGTGAACCATGATTTCGAGGGAAAAATTTGATAATTGTGTGAAATTTGAGAACGTGATCAAAGAGTTCTTTGACAGCCCCCCAAAGGAATAATGTGAGCGTGGGATCTAACAATTGGCTATCAGAAGTCTAATGAGACGGTAGACAGGAATGGACTGTACCTTGAATATTTCTTTTATTTTACATCAAAAATTTAATCATGCAAATATAATATATATATATGTATGCTGTGAACATATATATACACCCTTTTTTTTCCGCAAAATTTAATTATGAAACGTAACAGCAAAACGATAAGTTAACTTTTTAACTAATATTAGTTGTTAAGGAACATTCTGTTAAATATTATTCACCCAGAAATAATTTTAAATTTTAATTTAATTTTCTATTAAGTAATATGTTTTTGTGGTGAATTATTTTTCATAAAATTATATTATATTAAAATAATCTGGAAATTTTCATCTTTGGATCATTGTGTTTTTAGATCATATTAATCACTATTCAGTAGAATGACACAACAATAATACTTACAGTTACATGTTTATTACTTTCAAATTCATTGCGGGAACTCACCTGTAAAAACACATTTTATTAGGACATTATATATTCTGTAATGATGATAAAGCTTCCGGCTCAAATCTATCTAATCTACAATCCTGCTTTGAAAAATGCCATTATATTTCAATAATTATTTTTATTAAATTGATTAATAATAGTAAAAATTAGCACATTTTTAAAATTTGTATCTTAATAATAAGTCGAAAAGTAATGATAAAGAAATAATATAAAGTATAATAATAATAATAAAAATTTCTCTAAAGGTAAATGTTTACAATTCATTTAAAAAATGCAGAATAGAGTAAATGAATCTTTATACTAATAATATGTTCAATGACTATGTTTCTTTCTATTAGTACTTTAAAAAAAATCTGTTTATGTAATGTATATAAATTATATTACTCATAAACAAGTGACTTTGTGGCATCATTGAAATCAAAAATATTTTTAGAGATTTAAATAATTTTTTGAGGGACAATTAGAAATACTGTATTACCTTGTAATATACTTTGCAATGTAACAGTTCAATGTTCGTTCAAAAACCAATCTGAACAAAATTTGAACCTTAGTATTTCATAATTTCAGTTGATTATAAGTAAAAATATACTAATGATTCAGGTGAACTAAAATAATTCAAAAACGGTTTGAAATATGGTGAAAGAGGAATATTATTTACAAAAACTAAGTTTAAACATTTTAAAATGTATGTAAATATGCTGACTTTCAGTTCTTTAATTATAGGACGAGCTCTGGAGGACATTTGAAAAACACCCATTTCACACCTCTATGTATTGATGGATTAATTTACTTTGGATGCCCATTTTGAAACAAAGTATCGGGTATCAATATGGGATTGAGCATGCTTCCAACTTAAGTAAACGTATTGGGGTACGTTTTTCTAAATAGTATCAATTTTGTTTAAAAACCCGACATGGACTAACAACTCCGACCCCCCTAAAGTTTAGTTGTCTTCAGTCTGGAGGCTTTAGGTTTGAAGAATGATAATAAGAATTAAAAGTGAAGGACTACTTTGCTCTTGAAGCCTGGTATGAGAGTGACGGTAAATGGGCTCTAGATATTTCAGGAATGGTGAGCTTGGCTCCGGAAGCCGAGACTTGGCCGCTTCAACTTCTTATACGAGAGCTTGGCATCCAGAGGATGTACAATTTTCTACTTTCTTCCCCACAAGCTTCAAGCGGCAAAACTACTAACGATGCTTCCACTTAGTCTGTAAGCCCTTGACTCTATCTTTCTCAGTTTCAACCACTAACGAACTCGCCAAGTACTTTACGAAAAGAAGCTTAAATAGAACATTTGGTTTTTCTCCCTTACAAGGGGGTGTTCGATCCTCCCTCTCTGCACGCCTATTCATTGCTTTCCTAAATATATTCCACAATGTTTCTCGCACAATTTCATTAAACATTATGTAAGGAATTACATTTCACGTGCATTTTATAGCATATTTTCTCATACGAGTAAAAATAATGAAGATGTATTATTAATATATACAAACAAATAAATTGATTATAAATATTGTAGGACTGAAATATCCCTTTCGGCAAAAATCTTATCTCAAGCCGCTTCAAATTCTTCCATAACAAGCTTCCACTTCACCCTAATAAGCTGTCGTATCCATATCCATATCGTCGGACTCCAATCTTTTTAACCATCTCGATAACTAAAACGGAGATGACCTCGTGACCTCTTGGGCCTTGACGTCTAAATTTATTGGGATTGGGTCAATAGGCCACTTCTTCCTACAAAGTGATATTTAATACATTTTTTTTATTTATCTATAATTTATTTTCATATTTATGTTTATTGTACTAATCTGTCAAATTACAAGATGTTTTATTAGCTAAGTTTAATAATAAAATATTTTTTATACCTTCTATTATCCGTCTTCATTGGTTTCTACAAACCATCTTCTGTTGGCGAGCGCTTTCGGACAATGTCCATCTTCTTGGCCGAATACTAGCAGTTGAATACAGACAGTGACAGTGAACACATGTATTCAGCCAAGAAGATGGACATTGTCGGAAAACGCTCGCCAACAGAAGATGGTTTGCAGAAACCAATGAAGACGGATAATAGAATGTATGATAGTTCTATATTCATTGGTAGTGAAAATAACCTTTTAGATAATTTAAATAAATATTTTTTTACTTTATAAAAATAAAACAAAAAAAATATTCCAAACAATAAAAGCTGATACAAATCTGAAAAAATTTTAGTTAAAGAAATTATTTTTAATGAAGAATTTAAAAATTTATAATTAGCAATAAAACTTGCTCTAGGAACCAAATTTCTGTATTCTCTCCTTAAATAAGGACGGCGATGACTACCTGTTTATTCTAAAATATACTTCCATGAAATTTTAAAACAAGGCTCTTTATCGAAGAAAACCCCTTTCAGTTAAAACCAGGCGAAGCAGACATTTTAGAAAGGGCGATACATGAAGCTCTCTAACTGATGAGAGGTACGGGTGGACCATCCTTGTGTGGACAATGGAGCTTACATCTTCATTATCCTGCATAACTCTGAATCCACTGTGAAGCCTACAAATACACTCTCATGATTATCTACAAAATCGTCATCCCGAACCAACTTCCGAGTCCGCATCCTGTGGAAATTCCTCGACGCGTACCACCAAGACAAGTCCTAAAGCACTATAACAGACCAAAGAACTGGCTTGAAAATCAAGCTACTGTGAAGTACGAGGCATGTATGGACGAGATGGATTAAGCGGATATTCATCGACGAAGATGTCTGTCGGTGGTCGAAGAGTAGCTGGTCCAGCTTTCTTCTTGACTTCACAAAGAGGGATGGTAGTTACAGAATCTGCAGTGACTGCTTCCGGTTGAACGATCTGACCTGACATTTGTCAGGCACCGAACCTCATAGACTTTAACATACTTCTCGATCAAAAAGATATTCTGGCGAAACCTCCCCGGCATACCATGCACAAACCCCCATTCCCGAGAAACATATGACAAAAGCGAAAGTCATCACTCTTTATGAATCTTAGAGTATCTCTCAATGGTATTTGACCTTAAGAGTGTGTTCAAACATTAGCAGTAAGGGAAAACATTATTTATTTGCTTGGAACTAACTACTTTATAAATGTCTCTACAGCATACATATATTATGAAGGATTGAGATTACAAGCCTTCCATTAGGTTGGCAGCTAGTCGATAGTATAGATGAAGCCTGATTCTTGTCAAGATACCAGAGCTACATAAAACAGCTTATCCTGCTTCAATAGGCAGCCTCTGCGACATGAGGCTCTATTAAATACATTTAACTATCTGGTCAATACTCCCTGGTTTATTCATGCAGATCGAATGAATATCTCAATATTCTCAAATTCGTATGCAATGTCCCAAATAACAGGCTCTCAAAATGCTACTACTCATAGATAGTGACATGTGACATTATATCTATAGAGTCCTCCATTATGCTGTGCCAGAGCTAGGTATTGAGGCAAATAGTCCATCAGACTTTAACACCTCTACAACATTTGGGCATAGAATTAATTAACCTCAACTTAGAGGGTTAACTTTTGGATTTTACTACTACAATATTAACATCTTTAACCTGTAGTAAGGGCGTAGTAACCTAGTATGAATTTCCTCCCAAACCCGATTTTATCCCATTGTTTTAATTTTTGGATAACCTGTAAATAAGGAAGATCCTTAAAGCTGACGGTCATTCAAGGTATCTATCCCCTACTCTAGATGGGGTTCTATTCAACCCGATTATCAGCCAAATAGAGGCAGAGTTGATGGGTGGAGAAGGAGGTGGATCCGCGCCCTCTGAAGAGAATAGTGAAGGTACTCAGATGTGAGTAACTAGAAAAAATTGGGTGGAACGATTGAGCTTAAGAGTGAAATGTGTAGAATCAAATATTGATTGATATTTATAAATATTAATTTAGTTGTGGTTTATTATCCCACGTAAATCTTAAACAATCAATGAGAGGGAATAGAATAAAAAAATCTATCTGTCCCAGCCAGGACTCGAACCTGGATCTCCTGCTATCCGGGCTTGTATGATTCCATTAAACCACCTAGATAACTTATTAAATTCCCAACACGCTAGTGAGAGCCCAACCCAAGAGAAAGACGAATACATCGTCTTATGCTCGAAGAAGCTGACATTGTCTAGCTGTTTATCGACTCTCGTTATATACTTTTTTAATTTTTATTTATTAATATTAATTTTGTTGTGGTTGTGGTTTATCTGTTTGTCTGTCCAGGTTCGAGTGCTGGCTGGAACATAGATTTATTGTTATGGATTTATAGCTTACTTATTATATAATTATTTATTCAATTCCCCATCATTAATTGTTTAAAATTTACATGGGATAATAAACGACAACTAAATTAATATTTATAAATGAATAAATTATTTTACTACTTTAGAATCTAATTGCATATCTCGCACCATTACACTTCACTTTACATTTTCGTACTTTGGGAATTATTATTGAATAACCAATCCTACAAAATAAGATAAAACCTTTTAAAGTAAGTTTGGCTTAAGTTGGCTAACTCAAAATAACTGTAAATCCATTAAGTCCCTTGATTTCAAAAATATTCCCTTTATATTGAAGTTGTTTGTTATGTAAGCGGTTAGTTAATTTGAGATTCACAACTAAATCCCTCAAAAGTTTCCTTGAAGTAGTTACCACTCAGATAGAAGTTGACTTTATGGTCCCTTATTGGTAGTAATATAGTTAGTAATTTAGTTAGAGGAAGGGTAATGTAAAGTATTCAATCATTCATATGGAACTGCTGAAGTTTTTTAAATAAATTTAATATTTTTATGAAAAATTTATTTTCTATTACTTTCTGAATAAGTAATAGTTAATAAGTTAGGAAAAAATTAAGATAATTAGCCATTATTACTTCTCCCATTTTTCTGACAGTTCTTTTATTGTAAAGTCTTTAATATAAATGTTTATAGAGTAATAGTATATATATATATATATGTTATTTAGACATAACCAGACATTTTTGTGTTCAATTATTATCAATTCATTAGCTTAAAAGCACATAACCAATTTCAACACGTAACTGCTATGATAACCCTCACGCAAAATAATTTTTCCTTTATATTACACCTATTTTATTTTTGCATATTAATCGCAAGAATATCAACATCCAAAAACAGAAATTATGCTGATGAACTAAACAAGCACCAAATGAGGAACAAATAAGCAAACTGTGTTATGAGAGAATTCTTTCAATTTCCGAATTTCGGCAAGAAAGCGCCTCCAAGCACCAGTGTTTTATTTTGAATTTTAAATCGTATTCAGCATTAAAAAGCTTAACTAGTGCATTTTATGTACATCTATCTATATGTACCTTATTGTGTAGAGTATAATGAATGAATAGTTATATTTTACAAAAATAATATGATTTTCCTCAACAAAAGAAAAATGCAAAAACCTCAGCAAAAGATGATTATCCACCTTTTAGAGTCCATTAAAAATGTAATTAACGCATACTACATTTATAATTTGAATATTTTAAAAAAATTGTACTTATACATTTGAGTATAAATATTATTTTTAATTTTGTGTAGTGTTAGGTAAATTCTGGTCAATAATGAAAACATTTATTTTCAACTATAGGGGACTATAGAAAGAAATACATCCCTAGGTGAATACTAATGCTAATTAATATAATAGTAATGTTTATTACGTTACAATAGAATGAGTAATTGAAAATAAAGTATATGTCTGCTGCTCAAGACATAAATATAGAAAATAATGATATGGAGAAACAGCGATATTAGCTGGAGGGAACAAATGTAGATAGCGAACTGTAAAGCAGGTCTCACGAAAGAGGGGTACTCATGGAAGAGCAACATGTATGTTTGAACCCTCTCTGGGTGGAGAGGAGTCGAGTGCCGAGCCTTGTAGTCCTTCAGAGAGCGCCCTACACCTGCAGAACGGAGGCAAGTCAGCGATGGATTTATTGTTTTTTCTTCAAGAGTCTCTTTAGTGAGACTCCTTAACTGGAAAAATTGTAAAGTAAATCTCACTATTGAATCACAAAATGGTAAGGTGACTGTCCGTGTTCAAATCTGCCTGGACTTTCTCAAAAACAACTCATAAAGATGATTTTAGTTGGGGTTCGGTCAAGGTAGATCCAAAAAAACACAAATTTAAAAAACGTATTTTTCAATAAAGGATTATCTGCCGACGTTTCGGCTTACAATGTAAGCCATCTTCAGGGCTATCATGAAGATGAGAGAGGACGTCCTGTCCCTAAGTTCACATTTCCATGACTCAGTCACGAAAAAAAAATACATTTTTTAAATTTGTGTTTTTTGGATCTACCTTGAACGAACCCCAACTAAAATCATCTAAGAATAATATTTACGGTCAAAAAAACTCTCCTTTTGAACAACTAATAAAGTTTTCCTACAATTTCACGGATTTATTCCCTTTATTTTAACTTGTGAATACTATTATTTTTTATAAGTAAAATTCATCTCAAAAACTACAAACTTCATTACAGGCTCTGACTCACTCATTTTTCTTTATAAATTTTAAATTATATCCCAATATGCATGAGAAATTATTATTTCAAATAAAAAATTTCAGACATCGATTTTCTAATTGTACACATAAAATAATAGACAATTAGGTTGAATAACTAATTTACCGAGGAATCCCACAAACGTCTTTACGGTTCTATCACTTGAGAACAATGGCCAGAGATTTATGGAGATCCTAAAAACCCAAGTTCACATTTTTGTTTTTAATAATGGCGTAATTTTAAATTCATTAATAGTTCATTTCAAACTCTTTTTAATTTTGAAAATTTATTATTAACATTACAATCTATTTAAGAAGTCCGTCTCGCAGAAGCTGCGTAAGCTAAGCGAATTCCTAAGGATAACAGTAATTGAATATATGTATTTGAACTTTCCTTGCCATATATATATATATATATATATACAACCCTCCGTTGATTTCGTCCTACTTAGCTCAATACCGAAGTCAATTTTTTCATCTTACATTTCAAATTATTTGACAGTGGTCAACTCCTCTCCTCATGTGACTTTCATTAATGCCATTTATTTTCTATTATACATTGTTATCAAATTACTAAATGTTTTTATTTATTTTTAACAGAATGTAATATATAAATAAAGGTTATATATTTAAAAAAACATTTGAAATTGACATGATAGGTTACAAAAATTAAAATAAATTAAATATTGTTCAATTTTGCAATATATCACCTAAATTATTACTTAAATGAAATAAACATATATTTTAGGATTTACATTTATCTAAACTGAATGTTACGCTTGCTAGATCGGCATTTCAGGAAATTCCCCGCTCCTATTGTTCCGAGTTTGGTCAACAAACGAACTCAGCCTTTCTAGCATTTAACAGCTGCATGCCGAATTTAAATATAAAAACCTGTAAATTAATCGATGAAACCTGAAGTGTCTCCGTGAGTGTGAGTGTGTAGGTGTAAATTATAGTGAATATTTTTTTGTAATGTCTATTATAGGTAGGACCGAAGAACATATAAAGAACACTTTAAAAAAATCTGTCATGATGACACCTTAGAGTAACATTCCTTTGGAAGTATTTATATAGACCGCTGCGTGCCTCTGAAACCGTCAGAATAAATCAGAGCAGACTGCATAGCAGACCCACACTCATGATTACCATATCTCATGTACATTACCTTCATGACATTCAAATAAAGAGACCAATTTAAAAAAAATATTATATATATATGAATTTATTTTTATGCCGNAGCGTGGCTTGTGCGCGCCCAGAGTGTAGGAGATCTGCCATGCAGTCTGCCCTGATTTATTCCGACGGTATCTGAGGCACGCAACGGCCTATGTAAATCCTGTCATCTGGCCTACTTATGATAAATATCCCTCTTCTACGCCACTCTTTCCCGATGTTTGCCGTTATTCATGTCGGGCGAATCTTCTCCAAGAATTCAGATGCACTCTGAAATGTTAAAGCCTACCGCAATTGCTGGAGCTTATTCTAGTGTATAAAATATTCAAAAATTATTCCATGAGGAAAAAACTCTATGGCGAGCTTGAGGTTCTTCTACATGTTAATTGTAAATAAAATATTCACCTTTTCAGAGCAAATTTCTTGAATAAAGATATAGTAGGTTGTTGGGATACTCGCAATTAAATATTTAAAATACTGGAATTTAAAGAGAAAATTTTACCGTCTCAATGAAAAGAAAAACAACTTAGCCTTCAGGCAAAGAGAGCAATATTAAATCTCATTAAGATCTTCCATGCTGCTAAAATCTTTTTATAAATACAAGATACTATATATTTAACAAATGGAAAGTAAGTTATGGCATTAGTGTTCAAATATACTGTTAAAATAAAGTAATATTGTGATAATACACGTTCAAGGTATAATAATACGCCTTTAATAATTATTATAATAATTCAAGACATAATAAAACGCTTTTTTATCAAGAAACGTTACGATGTTATAACATTGTTATAAGTGCTCATGCTGATGTGCTGAAAGGGCTAGTTTGATTGTGATAATAATGTATTTTTCTACAATCTTCATAATCCTTTAATCTTGATCATGGAAGCAGTACTGGACTAGTTAGTTAGAACAGGACGAAGGGCCCTCAGAAAATTTTTTCTACATGTAGTTAACCCTTCGTTTTACTTATGGTTATTTCTTGCTGTAAGCCTGTTCATGGTGGAAATCGAACCAGCACCGCCAATCTCGAATATCGATTCCTTTGGTTATTCTGGCGTCTCTCTCACAATCTTTGTATCCATATCTTCATTCCTTGAGCACACTTTACTTCCCTAAGAACATAACATTGATATTCTCTATAATGATTAAAAAATCTGATATATTTTAATCTTATATTAATTTATATCATAAATACAAATAGAACATTTTAAATTCAGATCTTTGATTAACCTTTATAAACATATTCATATTCAAACAACACATGAATATGCCTATCCTGTCTATACTAATAATAATAAAAAACAATATAATAAAATTAGAGGATAAATATACTAAAAATGGTTTTCCCAATAAAAAAATATTTAAATGCATGGATACATTAAATTTGTAATGCTGACCAGAAGTGTAGTGCAACAGGGTATTCATATTGAAACCTCATATTTTTTTTTTTTTTTTTTTTGAAAAAAGGAAATTAGATAAT
>KZ808334.1:173609-185695 GCA_000696205.2 Oncopeltus fasciatus
ATATAATATATACTTTTTTTTTTGTACTGATTGTTTCAAACCATTTGTCTTTTTCTTAGACGGAATTCATAAGCAGATGATATAGAGATATTGAAAATTTTCCAGCTTTTTTCCAGCACCTTAACCAGCTGTACCTCTGGTTTTATATTTAAAAAAACGAGCAATATTAATTGGCAATATATTAATAATTAGTAGTATTTGAAATTTAATACTAGGACTATAATATATTAGTCTTTCATAGATTATCTGATGCTTGTACTAAAAATTCATTGTAATCTAGGCTGCAAGTGTAACCAACTAAAAACTACATTCTACCAATGCTAAAATATCAACTAAAAAATTGACGATGAGATTGTGTATCCTCAAAGCGTTAAGCTGTAAGTAATAAAAAGTATATGGTGCGGAGAAAGGGATTTTATTTACTTACTACCTCCGCTTCCAAAACATTCGAAATTTTAATTAGCAAAAGGCTTGAGGATCTACCACGATCTCCAAATTACATTAATCTGTGTTCCTACTTAATCTTTGGTGCCCCAAGCCTTCCAGCATCCAAACAATTCAGTCCTTTCAATCCAAAAGCCTCAGAATAATCGCAAATGCTCCCTATTACGTATCCAATTCTACCCTTCACCACGATCTAAATATTCCTTTTGTTCAAGACCTCATTTCTTCCCGCTTCATCCTTTTCCACAGCAAACTGCCACACCATCTTAACCCACTAGAACAGACCATGTCTTCCAACTCTAACCCCTACATCCCTCCCACTCGACTCAAACGAAAATGGCCCCGTGACCTCCTGGGGATATGGCCTGTAAATAATTTGAGAGTGGTGTCATTGGTCATCTTCTCTCCTCATGTTATTGACATTAAATGTCATTTTTAATTTCATTGTAATCAAATTACAAAATGTTTTTATTTAACAGAATTTAATAAATAAATAAAAGTTTATATAAAAATATAAAAAACTGTGTAAAATATGAGTGTAACTTAAAAGAATGAGACTCCTCCCTCGCGGGCATCTCCATCCTGTTTTAGTGATCATACCTTCATTCTAATTGTTTTTCAGTTTCGAAATTAGCTTATTTATTCATTTCCACTCTTAATAAAAAACGAAAGACATTGTAACTCTACTCAGCTCCTGCGTGAAAGAAGAGTTCTACTAATATATTACTCACCTGGATAATTCCTGACCATCGTTATACATATGAGTCTCCTTCAGCGGCCTTCAGCAAGCTAATCAAGCTGGTTGGTCAATTTCAAAACATTTTCACTCCCATCAGAAGTGTGAGTGTTCAATTAGTGGGAGAAGAAGGGATGGGAAATGTTTAGTCGCTTTTGAAGGGAGGACTGAACAACACTATCGAGAATTAGTACTAAAATAGCTTCATTGATTGATCCACCTTTCTTATAGAGCTCTAAAAAAACCCTACAAATGGAGCTTAAGCTTCAATTAACTCTTCTATTTTAATTAAGAGAGCGCAGAAAAACAAACGA
The DNA here is from genome assembly GCA_000696205.2 of Oncopeltus fasciatus. Taxonomy (NCBI): domain Eukaryota; kingdom Metazoa; phylum Arthropoda; class Insecta; order Hemiptera; family Lygaeidae; genus Oncopeltus; species Oncopeltus fasciatus. The sequence goes on from KZ808334.1 coordinate 175,104, forward strand.
ACACCTTCTATTTACAGTTCGAGACAGCATTATGAAGTCATAGAACTACAACCTACGACCCACTATGCAAGATGGATGCTTGTGGAACATAATTACAACACTCACATGGCGATTGTATAAAGAAAGCATGAAGGAGTATCATGGAGAGTGTATAGTTCATTAGGGGAGATATAACTGATAGTTAGACAGGCTTATAAATGTAGCATATTATAATTTCTTGAGCGCTATCATCTGTTGCAAATATTATTAAGAAACAATTTTGCATCTATTTGATAAAAATTAATTGACATTTGAGAAAAATTTAACTGCTTAAATAGCCATTGTTGTACTTAGTCACTGTATACACTAAAGAGTCATATATATTATACTTTATACATCATTTTAGTTTTTCACCGTAATTTAAAATTCATTTAAACTAATGATGATGGCATAAAACTTTCCGAATGGCTCGGTTTTTTATCGTTGAGTAAAACTCCTGATGAGATTCCGATAGAGCATGAAACTATTATGGCAATCAAAGTTGGGTGAAATAATAGAGAAGTGGTCAGTAACCTCCACAGTTCATACGTATATTTCCTCCTTAACACTGAGCGTTTTCGAGGCTAATACCTCATCTTCAGGTCTCTAAGTTTTCGAGATGAAGTCGCTCAAACCTCTGACTATAATCTATATGGTGAGTTCACCTCGACCAACTTAGAGCTCTGAAGATGAGGCATTAGCCTCGAAAGCGCTCTGAGTTAAGGAGGAAATGTACGTATGAACAGTGGAGGTCACTGACCACTTCTCAAGTATTTTACCCAACTTTGATTGCGAACCTCCACCAGCCAGCAATTATATAGAAAGAAAATATTATGGCAATGGCTAACTAATTACTATTAAAAATAGTTTGAAGTATACTTTGCCTTTAGCCAGAAATCTTTTACTAACTTAAATGTAGTTAAATATAATAAATGATTATTTAATGATAAAAATTTCTCTATTACCGTTGCTCGTAACGATAATGTGATAATTGTGTCTGATAAACACAGTTAACTGATAATCAGTTAAAATATTTCTAATTTAATGTCCGTTAACTAATTGTTGAGTCATCAACTAGTTGTTTTGCAGGAAGTTATAAAACGTGTTTAAATAAATTTTAAATGTTATTTCAATATTCCTTTCTTTTAACTTGAAATTAAGACGGATATAGTCTTAACATTTCTAATGAGATACAGTGCTTAAATAAATTCAATCCCTCCACAACACATTTTAATATTGGCATTCATTCTGAAAACTAAATTAAAACTCTTTTTAAATAATTTTTTTTTCTGTTTCATGGCATGTTGGGCCTTAACTATCTTGGACTAAGCTATATATGTATAAGTGAAGTGGAGGTTCAGTAAACCTGGATTACAAAATTTTAAACATTTCAATTCTCGAAGTAAAAAAAACAAAATACATTTCGGATTAATTTGTAGCGTTGTTAATTTTACTGTATGTACGGATTAATGTTGTGTGTATAAAATATAATCAAGTTTTGAAATTCCTTTAAACACCAGTTCCTAATGATGCGAAATTTTCTATAAATAATATTTCAGCAATATCCTTGCTTCAAAAATTGTATTTACTTCAAATATTATGAGTAGTTTACTTTATTTTACCGTACTCTTCAAATTACAAATACGTCTGTTAAAGTAAATCACAATTCATGTTTTAATGGTAAAGGCCCACTCACACTACTCTAATTTTTCTAAATAACAAAAAAATGAAATGATCATTAAATTACTTAAAAATTAAACGAAATATTTAATTCAAAATATATAAATGAAAAAGTAAACTTTTCTCACAAAAATATGTTTTTGGCTCCTAAAGAATTATTTTTAAATTGAGAATTCAGATTATCATCACTTAAAATTATTGAAATTCCTCTTGTAAATTCTCCAATCCTTATATTTTTTTTTTTTTTTTTCATTTAAAGGAATCTTGCTGAATATAACATCGCGTAACTGTGTAATTCCTCGATTATATTGCCAAAACAATTTTAATAACAATTCAGGTTGCAAGCAAACAACCCTTCTATTAGTCTTATTTTCAGCATTAACAAATTAAACGTTTATCTTTCTGTTTAATCGCGTCTTACTATCATTTTCCTGGACTATTAGTTTCACAGTCACAGTTTTAGTGTTAATATGCTCACACCTATATTAAGACTGGTTCAGGCTTGCGATTCCTTGTTATGAAAAAAACGACTGCTCCCGTATTTATGAAATCCGTCAGTCTACATGTGACAACACATCAGAGGGTACTCCCTCTTACTCATACAAAAAATCACAGATACCCGTTGGTTAGTGGAGGTTTGAGAGTCCTGCTTCTGTAAAACAAGCTGATTACAAATACAAATGTGTGAATAAGTAGGCTTAAGGAGGCATAGATAGATCTCTGACCTCTGGTTCAGCTTAAATTAGTATTATTGCTTAGTATTTTTATATTAGTATATTAAAGAAAATCTATATAACGACTGATAAGAAATGGGAAAATGATTATTGTAGTTAAAAATTATTATTTACAAATTACTTTTTTCATTTAACATAGATATGTTTATTATCTTCTTTATATTTACTAATTTAAAGTGGTTATAAATAGTTTATGGCAGCTAATAAGAAATAAGAGAATTAAGGAAAATATAATTTACTATAAAACTGATTTGAAAGTTACCAATTCTTTTATATTATTATTTTTTTTAAGTAACTGTTTGGAACGTGCATAAAAGGAACAAAATAACTAGCTGTATTGTAAATAGAAAGCAATTAAGCCCAAATTATATTTTATATTGATTAGAATTTGTAAGATAATTCTTTCAGCAATGCGGATACTTATGAAAAGTTTAGAAAGCTTAAGAACTACATGGAGAGAGCAAAATAAAATGAGAAAATTCATGAAAAGTAAGGGTATAAACTAGATAGAAGAAGTTGGATGTATTTTTCAGGCGGTCGCATGATTCAGAAATAACGGAGGGGTATAATTCTTTACTTAAATAGAGGATCGCATGTCTACGGGGATCGAATCTCATCCTCTTCGTAATTAGCCGAATCAGTCTTCAACCCCTTTTGTAGTAAATATTTCTCAAGGGATGCCTCGTTGTTTAGGAAGCAAACTGAACACTGATTGATATGGAGAACCGGAGTTCTTATGTCTTCATTTACTACTTAGTAGACATTTTGAAAATATTTTCTCTATTTCTGTAACATTTTAAACTATTTTTTTTTATATCAACGCCTCAATTGATTTTTACAATCTAATTTAGTAAATAAACAGCAGTTTGCCTAAATTCTCTCCTAGAAAATAGTATACTTTTGATTTCTCTCAACAGCCACTCACTTTCCTTCATGTCTTAGGGTTCTGATTGAGTATACATCAATAAAAAAGAGGGATCATTAAATGGCCAAATTCATTAAACGAAGATATATTGATTGGTAATTGATTTTAACAAAAAAAATTCAGGGTGTAAATACCGATACATATACAGTAATGTAAAAACTTAATCGGTAAACTTTAGTATCGAAAATAAACTTTTTCATCAAATTAAGCCATCGCTCAATTTTTGCATAACATCATGCTTAAGTTATTCTAGCTAGAAAAAAAAAATCTCTCTACCTCAGCCGTGGAAGAGGGTTTTTTTGTTTGTTTTTTTTCTATATCCCTGTACGATTTAAATTAATAATGAAATGTGAGATTACTTTACCACAATTATCATCATGATTTAACTATTTATACTTTCTAAAGTCTTTGCGTACATTATTATTCATATTTCTAAAAATGATTTATAGGGTTTTACTTGAATAAAGAAAAATGGGTGGAGCATTTCTCATGTTTCATTAAGAAGGAGATTAATGTTTGAAGAATTATATCTTCTAAGCCCGAGAGGGCAATAAGCGTAAAAGTAGGGACCAGTAAACCTGCTCCTTCGTATACTACTGGACAGGAAGAGTGGGGGGATTGCTCAACCACTGTAGATATATCCATAAATATCTTCCTTAATCAACGTTTGCCGTAAAAACGTTATTGAACACGTACGTTAGAAAATTCCATTGTACCTATCCATAAAAGGTTTTTCAAAACTCGACAACATAGACATTATGATTTGAGCTTATGTCTCTCTTCAAAACCCATCTCCTCCTCAATCAATTCGGAAAAGAAAATGTATAGTTTTAAGTTCATGCAATTAAATGCTTAAATACTGATTTTTAAAAATGATTAAGCCCATCTAACTCCCAAAATTAGACTAAAATATCTTTCTGAGAAAACAATTTTTTATATGTTATTAAATGTAGAAATACACTTTACACCATTTTTTCTAAGCCTCTTTTTCGAGATAGTAGGTTGTCAAAGTTTGGTTCCCAGCCATTTTGACTAATTAACAAAATCAACGTTTTGCTAAACAAACTGCTTAAAAATCAAATTGGGTTACATTATTTTAAAAATTGTGAACTCTTAGTGTGTATATATATATATATATNCATGTTACATCATGACAGCTTTTTTTTTCTAAGGGATAATATAGTTTTTATAGTTTTCAATTATTAAATAATAAAAATTGAAATTAATATGATTTTTATAACTTTTTTCTGCTTATTTCATTTTTGGACTTTTCTACGTACTTTCTACTTATTTTACCAGTTTTAAAAACACCTGCCATGAAGTTTCTGCTCAAGAATACCTGATATTTTTCATCATCAGAGCCAAGAAGCATGTTCATTAACATTTACCTTTCTGTTAATTACCCTTTTAATCCGGATTTTTCCATATATTTAGAAGATCTTATATAAAAAGTGATTATTCTAATTATTTTTCATACAACTCAATATTTGACATATTTTATTCGATATTATTTTTCTGTAAAATTATAAGGCATACAGCTTGAAGTAAAGATAAGGTGAATATAAATGTATATATAATATAAAGTTATAATATAATAGTATGACTGTGTTGTGAAAGTGTTTATGTATTATATGTATAAAGAATAGTAAAGATAAGAAATTATATAAAGAGAAATTATTAAATGACAATAGCAATTGGGGCATGAATGACCCTTTAGTGGTTGAATGCCTTAAAAAAAAAAAAAAAAAAAAAAAAAAAAAGTTATAATATAATAGTATGACTGTGTTGTGAAAGTGTTTATGTATTATATGTATAAAGAATAGTAAAGATAAGAAATTATATAAAGAGAAATTATTAAATGACAATAGTAATTGGGGCATGAATGACCCTTTAGTGGTTGAATGCCATAAAAAAAAAAAAAAAAAAAAAAAAGATAAGGTGTTAGTACAGTCGTAATTAGGATTTTAGGATTTAGGGTTTAAATTAGTTATTATAATTGTCTCATGTCAAGTAGCAATAAATAAGCCTTTACCTAGTTGGACAAAACATTTTCCATTCCAAATTCATGGCCACGTTTCAAGTATTTTCAAAATCAATGTCTCTTAGCCAGTCTCAACTGTTCATCTTAAAACAATATTTTATAAGGTTCATTATGTTTAAAATATTTTAAAAATTGGCTTGCCTCTCATTGAATTTAATTATTTCTTACATAATCAATTCAAATACTAAGCTTTTGTATGCTTAACCTGAAATGAAATTGCCTTATTTTAAAACTTTAATTTTTTTTTTTTTTTTAATTATCAACCACAAATTACATTTTACTTCAATAGCTCCTATATTAAAAAAAAAATTTTTTTTGTCGAACAAAGACTAATATTATGCTTTAAATTTACCTATTTATTAATAATGCTTCAATCCAACCTACAATAAAAACTACAATACTCAACAATTTTCATCAGTACTTAAAAAATATGATTATTTAAAATTTACACTTTCTGATTAAATGACAAAAAAAAGTATTCCTCTATGAACAATAATTAGTGTAAAACTTATATTCTCATAGTAAGCCAAAAACATTTTTTTCATTCAAATGTACCTAGAGAAGAAATTTCAAGCTAACAACAACGCAGAAATCTCCTCGCAGATAAGCTGTGGTAGGACAACGTAGATTCACTTGGCTGTAGAGAAGGAAGATCTTCAACTGGACGTTCATAGTACAAGGTGAAAAGTAATAGTCAATAAATACCATAACTAATAACTAATAAAATAAACAGAAATAATAAAAATGAAAATTAAAGAAATGTAAAAATAAATAAATAATCCCAAAAAGAATCAACCTTCTAGAAAATCAATATGAATGTCAAATGTTTTTGGCTAACAATGAAAAATGAAGTGCATTAGTCAGTTGTAAAATTTTAATTTAATGCATTTAAAACACACTTTTTAGCACATCTACAGATATTATTACTCCTATTACATAAGATGTGATCTGTGAAACTTTCTGAAATACTTAAGATATAGTAAGGTGAGGAAGTGGCACCCAAATTCAAATACACTCACACATACACTCACACACATTCAAAACAAAACAATGACTCATTGTGAAATTCCTTTTAGCTATGTATAATACTACAGCAGTGCAACTACTAAACTAAGGGCAATCAAAAATAATTCAAATCAAAATTAAAGCAAACAAACCTTTAAACAAATTTACATTAAATTAAAAAAAAAAAAAAAAAATTAGCTAAGCGTGATGGTAAAATATGGAATTTCTGCTGGTGCCTTTTTCACAAATATTCTTTTCTTTTGTTATACTTGTTTCTTTACAAACATAAAAACATTTTCTTGTTTTTTTGCATTGATATGATAGGACTCACCGTGGCCTTCTTCTGCCTGAGCGCAAGGGGGGTCGGGGCGCAATTGATACCTCCGCACTGCAACAGAAAACAAACCTTGAGCGGGGTGGAGCGACCCGGGCCCAGCAGCAAGCCGAGAGTCAAGGAGCAGAGCCGGTCATTCTCACACACACTCACATAGGAGGGGGCCAAGGGAGGAGTGGTGGGGGCGGGGGAAAAATTTTAGTGAGAACACAATAAACAACACAAAATAATACAGAAATGAATAAATTATAAATCAATTATATTTTAAAAACCAAGTACTTGAATTTGTGCATTAAGATTCTAAATAAATTTTTTTTTTTGGTTGTGGTTTTTTATCCCACGTAAATTTTAAACAATTAATGAGAGGGGATAGAATAAAAAATCTAACTGTCCCAGCCAGGAATCGAATATAATGAGACAACTAACGCGTCCTGGTAGCATAACTGGCAAGTGCACCGTCCCGGATAGCAGGAGATCCAGGTTCGATTCCTGGCTGGGACAGTTACATTTTTTATTCTATTCTCTCTCATTAATTGTTTAAAATTTACGTGGGATAAAAAACCACAACCAAATAAAATATTTATAAAGAAAAAATTAAATAAAGTAAATGACGAGAGTCGACAAATAGCTTGACAATGTCAGCTCCTTCGAGTGTAAGACGAAGTTCTTGTCTTTCTCGTAAGTTAGGCTCTCGCCAATGTAGAGGGAATTGAATGTGATACCTGGCGCATCCTAGTAGCACAATAGCAGGAGATACCTGGCCCGGATAGCAGGAGATCCAGGTTCGATTGCTGGCTTGGACAGTTAGATTTTTTATTCTATGCCCTCTCATTAATTGATTAAGATTCTAATTATCTTTACAAAGATAGAAACAAGTTTTACGGAAAACATTATATAATGTATTTATGGATCAACTGTGAATAATGTTTAAATTAATTCATTATTAATTGAAACATTATTTCAGGTTTTTATAATTTCTAGGTCAATTTTGTTAATTTTCTTATTTATAAGTTAAATTAGAGTAATAATTTTCCTTAAGTTGAATTGCAAATTTGTACATTTTCTTCGAGTGTGTGTGTTTGAAATATATAGAATAACATGGCTTAAGATGCAATGTATATCTACTTTGCTCAAGTGTTTTTTTGATAAATTTTGAAAGTTACTTGTTTGATTTATGAACAAGTAATATTTAATTAATAAAATAATTTTACACCTTATAAGAAAGTTGACAAAAACAATTTCAAAGTGTAACTACGTAAAATACACTAATGTTTCTAATTTCTTTAGGGTATTCAAGAAATAATAAAACTATCTACTAGAATCCAGTTTTTATGACACGCTTTCAATACTCACAATGCAAAGTTAATATTTTTGTCATCCTGTGCTTCTGATTCTAATGACCTGGTGAAAACTCAGCCCTCTTAAATGGAATTTGATTCGGATTTAAAATCAGGCTGCCAGAACTGTGTGCTGACCACACATATTGGGTCGTATATATGTTTTCCTCTCGTGCTTCCAACACGGGGCTGAAGGTGATAATCTACTTCATGTATTATTCCTCTCACAGTGAATGTATCTAACATATTATTATGATCCTTCAATAAGATTAATTGTATTACATTCCCAAGCACTACATACTAAAAGCAATAGAAATCCAGAGCTTAGGAAACAATGCCTTAAAAAATGTGTAATTTAAAATAAAAACATTTCTGGTATTTGTCCAGAAACCATTCTGAGCTGTAGTATTCTCTACGTTCCAAGTAATATATTATTACATTAATATAGTAGTAATAATAATACAATTCATTATTATTGTTTGTCTTATCTCAGAAATGAGTATCGTAATTTGATTCTGAAATTACTATCTATGAATAGTAACTTTTAGCCCAGCCGTGAATTTTAAGTTTATAACACAAATTTGTTTTCAAAAAGATCATTCACGTATATATTATAATTATAAAATATTACAACACCGTAGATATGCCTCGTAATTTATTTTCCTTCAATTATAAAGCAATATAAAAAAAAAACCTCCAGAATTCATAAAATTTTAAAGGTTATCACCCATTATTATACTTTCATAATTTTGTTTCACTCATTAAACATTCCAAAAGGATCATTTTCCTAATCTCTACATACAGTAAATGAGCATTTAATCTAAATAAATGTTTTAATTTTAGAATTAAAAAATATGCTATACTTTCAGTCTTAATTATTTACCGATTTTCAATAAATATGAATACAAATATACGCAAACGAATAAACAAAGAGTATCGAGAGACCGAGGGCAATCAGAAAATGTAGAGCTTTGAATATTAAACATAATTACTGTGTATATTGATGACAGTGTGGAAAAAATTGTTAAATAATACACACACACACGTGTGTGTTCGTGTGTTTGTGTGAGTTTATTTTTTAACAATTTTTAATGATAGTTAACAAAATGGTTAATAAGCCACTGGTCAATTACGATATAAAATTAAGCTCTACAAAATACAGTTTTTGTAATAAAAACCAAAAACGTTACAAAATTTAAATAGTAATAGTTTAACTATTTTGTTTTTATTTTTATGAAGGTTAGTCTACTTTAATTTAGTTCTTCATGTTCAGCTTCTTCATTAAAAGCAATATTCAGTTAACTTAAACTTGATTACTAAAAATAATTCTATTGATACAGTCATTTTAATTGTTTATTTTTCACTGGCAGAAAAATCGGCTGATTTTAGGCGGTATTCCGTATGTTTTTTCTGCTAAAATTTGTGATTTACCTGCTGACAAAAAGTAGCACGAACTATATTAGTTAATTTAACTAGATTAATTTAACATACTTAAATAAGAATTTTACTTTCACAAAAGAGTGAAGGACATTGTCTTTCTTGAAACAATTTTCTGAATAGTTCTTATACTTGATTATCATTTTATTTCAACAATAAAAGTATGGAAGAAATAAAATAGCACAAATATATAGTTCTGGTAGAAAAAAAGATATCCGATCCATCACGTCCCATGGCGACGGGAGACTTTCTCTCTCTCTTCCTGACTTATATATCTTTCTTATGGAGGAGCACATGGGAAAAGTAAATATATCTCTACCTTCTCCCTTCACACCCCTAGTGCTTGGGTACTCAAGTATATAATACCAAGGAATGCTTACAGCACCTAGACCCTTGGGACTGGGGTACAGTCCTGGCAATTAAACCATTGTTTCCATGAAGCGCATTTTGCATATCTCGTGTTCACTACTTCTATTGCAACATAATCACTGAGAGTAGACATAGAGATTTCGTTAGATCTATTCCTTTTCCCCTTAATCATGCAATAGTTTATCCTGTTTTACGCCACCACTTTCTTCCCCTCATTATTTATTGTGAACACAACTACATCGAAAATAAATGCATTATCAGGATAAACAATCTACAGTTGATAATAAAAAAAATTAGTATATTAATTGTATTTTAAAAGTAATAAGAACCTCATAGTTTTAGATAAATTAGTCCAAAAAGGAAGGGAAGAAACCAAGAGAGTATAAAATAAAAATCATTCTAGCATTCTATAAGATGAATGTAATTAAGGTTCCACGTCCTTTTTGTACAATACCCAAGAGATGAATTAGTTTCAGACTCAACAATCATCGGTAAATCCTTGAATTCTTTTTATCAATTTGCGTTTTAAGTCCTATAGAACTTTCATAAAACTAAATATCTACCTGGTATCTTCTATAAATTTGTATCTTCACTATAGTAACCATGAAGAAATATACACAATAGATTTTTCCCCTAACCCTCCTTCCACTTTAGCTGCAAGAATTCTTAAAAATATTAATACCAAAAAGTTAAATGATCTCTTTATTATATA
>KZ808335.1:2622-16258 GCA_000696205.2 Oncopeltus fasciatus
ATATCATAAATTAAAAATATAATAAAAGCGATTTTAATAAAATAAAAAAGTGATTTTATTTTCTTCTTGATCTAAATCAGTGAATAAACCCTTCTGAACTTATTATGTTGAACCTAGGTTTTACTTATAAAAGAGACTGCGTTTTGTCAATTTTAATTACTTTATTCTTTAACTTAGGACGATTCAGAGATGATCATCAGCTGATTTCATGGTAAAAGGTTCATATGTTCAGTTAGTGTGCTTTTAGTTATAAGTCTCGATGAGGCTTCTATGGACGCAAAACTATTGGTCCAATATTAGAGTTTTTAAAATTTGAGCTTATTTTTTTAAATTTAAAATTCAAAGAATACATTACTTAACTCAATTTTCAGGTACAAAAAAAAATCTGCATGATTTAGGAAACTAATGCTTGTGTGACTTTAAACAAATAGTTTTTTTTTTTATTCTGTTCCCTCACATTAATTGTTTAAAATTTACGTGGGATAATAAACCACAACCAAATAAATATTTTTAAAGAAAATTTAAAATAGTAAATGACGAGAGTTGATAAATAGCTTGACAATGTAAGCTCCTTCGAGTTTAAGACGATGTATTCGTCTTTCTCGTTGGTTAGGCTCTCGCAAGTTTTTTTGGGAATTAGTTATCTTGCTCGTCCCGATGGTGTAATGGTTTAGCATACCGGCCGGGATAGCAGGAGGTCCAGGTTCGAGTCCTGGCTTGGACAGATAGATTTTTTTATTCTGTTCCCTCTCATTAATTGTTTAAACAAATAGTGTTTTTTTTTCTTATTGAAATTATTAGCAATTATGGTCATTGTAGCTAAAAGAAGAATGGAGGATTTGATTGTGCTTCTTCTGGATTGTAGAGAAAATTCCCTATCGGCGAAGGGAGCTAGAGTATTGGAGCCTAAAGACTTAACCATTTATATGTATGAGAAGTAAATCAGAAGCTCCGCCCGCTCTCCTTCCAGCCAATCCTTCGCCATATTTACATAGGACCGGCCTCTCCGCATCCGACCTGTAATCTCTTATGCTGTAGGTACACCTCCAGAAGGGTATGGAAGAACGTCAAGTATTTATGGGTATCCTTTCTCTTTAGAGTTATATATTCCTGAAAGGAATTTGAAAAATGTACGAGAGCTATTTCAAAAAATCTTAGCAAGTGGTAAGATTTTTGAATGGGGAGGTAGGAAGATTTTGACCGTTGCGGGCAAGTAATAAATAAAATTTATTTTAAATAGACAAAAAAATGTATCAAATTGTCCAAAAATCTTTGTACCGAGTTTGAAAGTTATGACGTCACTACCTCACAAAAATCAGACCTCTGTGTTGATGTGGTAGAGTCGAAGATCCCGCTGACTCGCTTATACATCCGACCACTTTGGCACCGGAATGCAACCATGTTATCGTGTATAAATTAAAATTTAATGGAGCGATGAGACTCACCTAAGGAATGCAGAGAGGGCAAAAAATGCAATACTTACGGTACAAACGCATTTTTACTAGTAGAGGCAAGACGATGGCTAGCAATGGTAAAGGCTAGGAGCCAGAACTCACAGTGATAGCTACTATATGCTTTCCCGGCTTGCACAAGTTACACTACTAATTAATATTTTGATTACTGCAAAAGATGATGCATATTTCTATTTTATAGCATTATGTAAAGTCAACATGACCTAAGAAGTATAAAATAAATTTATTTAATACCAAATTTTTGCCCTTAAGGAACCAGGGAATTTTTTCNTAAATGATTATTAATCATCTAAGATCAAATAATGTCCTTTGGTAAGCATTAAAGTGGGTCAGTTTGAGGATTTCTTTTTAATCACCTTTCAAGATGATGTATGGGTTAGTAGAGATGGTGACAACTTAATCTTTAAGTGTTTAAATAAATTATTTTGTAAGCCACTATATTTAGAAAAGATTATTTGAGTTTTAAAATTAGAAATGCTGAATTACATACCAGTGTATGACACTAAGCATTTCTTAGATAATTCTCTCCCTCTCATAACTATTGCTCAACACGTTATTTTTGTAATTATCAATAACTATGTTAAGTATATAGATTTAGTTACCTTAACTCACTCGACAGATTTTTGCCATTAACGAACTCTTTTTGCTTATATTTATTAGTTCCAAACAATTTAATAATCAGTTTAATATTTTAATTTATTAGTTTGAAATGTCAATTATTCATTAATTAAAAAAAATACCATATTTGGTTTCACAACTTTAAAAAATGGACACAGGGCATGTACTGATTAATAGATTGATTAAGAAATATTTTTGTGCGTGCATAATTTTTTTTTTTATCTTCTCCTATGTTAGACCTGTGAAGGTGCACTGACATTTTTCAAAGGTCCTGTTATTCCCAACTGAATAATATAATCTGATTATATACGATAAAATTTCTGATAATAGTTAAAGTAAATTTTAAAATATTTCGTTAAAGAGTTGATAGTTGCAAAAATATTAAAATATCAGTTTCACTTTAGCTTATTCCGTATAAGACTAATTAATAGTGCCAATAATAAATGTCAAAAACCGTGATATTTTTTAAATAGTCACAAGATACTTAGAAGCAGAGACCTCTAGGGGAGGTCACTATTTGTTTATATTATTATTACTTAATTTACCCTTACTCACCATTAAAGAATAATGAAGGAGGAAACCTGTATAAAGATTAATTATACAGCTCAGAAGGTTAGTAAAGTAATGTGGAACAGAGAGGTCTATTAAGTAAGAAAGAGTAAAGGAGAAAAGGTCCTGGCAGCCATCTTGCTAATAATACTTGGAGGAAAACGATAGCTTCCTCTGGCGGCCAGACATCGCTCAACTCCAGCCACAAATCTCCGACGCGAGCTCTCCAACGCCTCCCTCCTCTCATTTCCTTGTCTCGCTCTTTTCTCTGAGGGAAACTCAAAAAGGGTTACGCCTCTCCCTGGACAACTATTCAAAGTGGAGTTATCTCACGGGGCTATCTAGATAGGAGTAGTTCCTCCGTTCTATCTTGGTATATATACCAAATATTCTTTAGCGTCCACAATCCTGGATAGCTCATTGTTTAGGCGTAGGATCATTGCAAGAGGAAGTACAAATGCTTTAGCAGTTCTCAAGTAGGTCAATAAGCCTTCTTATATTGTGAAGTTTTCTCTAAACGAGAACAGGATCAGTTTTTTGATGAGTGGATTCGGATAGTGTCAGCATATCAGACTGCAGCAGTTTAGCAACAAGAGGTCATAGTGCTATGATTGTACAAATGTAAAACTAGGACTATGAACATAGCCCTGTAGAGTAGCCAAGATAAAGTCACGTCTGTAATTTTTTATTGGTTGGGTTTGTTTTTTTATTAGAATTAATTTTGCAGAACTATTATTAATAATCAATTCTTATTATAGAAATTCATAATTAATATTCCTTTTTCCCTGTACCTTCAGTCATCCTCTCTTCCCTTTCTCATTCCAAAAGCACCTCCACCATTTTACAAAACCACCTTGTTGCTATTCAGCAGTGGTCAACCAATTAATTAAAATAAATGAGTCCAAATGCGTACAGGTAAATTTTCAGGTAAGAAATTATTCACCTGATAATGTTACACACAATAACACCTCTGTACCTCTTTCTGATTCAACCCGTTAGCTTGGGTCCCAACTTGACTCTCGACTAAACTGGGGCAAACATATTGAACTTAAGTAACAAGAACTCAACTGACGTAGCACCTAAATACAGTCCGTAGCGGACTTTTATACAGACTTTTAAACAGGCGTTCACAGCTAACAAAAGAGAAAAAACTGACACTCTACAGGGCACTACGGTTCTGAAAGCGCTAAATCCAACGAAAAACTATCCTTTCAGTCCAAAATGCTCAGAATAATTGCAAACGCTCCGTATTATGTAACCAACTCCACCCTTTATTTGACTTTAATATTCCCTTTGCCCAATCCCTATCGTTGGACTCCAATCGAAACGAAGATGGCTACGGCGACCTTGTTTATTTACTTGTTTGAATATATATATNTTGCACAAGTTACACTACTAATTAATATTTTGATTACTGCAAAAGATGATGCATATTTCTAATTCATAGCATTATGTAAAGTCAACATGACCTAAGAAGTATAAAATAAATTTATTTAATACCAAATTTTTGCCCTTAAGGAACCAGGGAATTTTTTCGGTTATCATTATTCACTCAAAATGGCTGTCGACATGCATCGAATTGATCGAGTCACTCATGAGCGGTTTTCAAATGTTTATGCTCTAGTGGAACTGTGCTATTTGCTGCAATAGTTAATACGGTACGCTGTTTTCTTCCCTACGAGTGCGTAGCGTGCCTTAGCAGCTGTGACGTTTGAGCACCTGACCTGGATAAAGTAGTTATTGTAGAACTACTTAACTGCTGAGTTAATGTTTCATAGCTCATTATTTTCATTCCGCGAATCCTGGGGAAAAGTTTGACAATGTAGTGTTATTATATTTGTATTATTAAGCTATTTATTTATTTTTATTACGGACGTCATGATAAAAAGGAATAGTATCTTCAAGAACAATTTGTAATAAGAAATTTTAAAATATCATGTTCAAGTAAATCGTATGTGACGTGACCTTGTTCTATTACAGAACTGAATTGCAACAAAATACATATTTAATTTAATAAAATATAAATATGAGTGATTTTAAATAAATAAATTATAAAATATAAACAATGTAAATAGAGAACAATGTTATATATAAATTCATCTTGAACTGAAATTAATTATGCATTTTTCTTATGTAGAATAATGTAAATGTAAAATTGTGTAAAGAATGTGAAAGGGTAATGATGTCTTGTTTACCTACTTAAAAACCGTGATATCCATTTAATATTTTTCAAGTAGTCACAATATACTTAGAAGCAGAGACCTCTAGGGGTGTTCACTATTTGTTTATATTGTAATTACTTTATTTACTCTTACTCACCATTAAAGAATAATGAAGGAGGAAACCTGTATAAAGATTAATTATACAGCTCAGAAGGTTAGTAGAGTAATGCGGAACAGAGAGGTGTATTAAGTAAGAAAGAGTAAAGGAGAAAAGGTCCTGGCAGCCATCTTGCTAATAATACTTGGAGGAAAACGATAGCTCCTTCTGGCGGCCAGACATCGCTCAACTCCAGCCGCAAATCTCCGACGCGGGCTCTCCAACGCCTCCCTCCTCTCATATCCTTTTCTCGCTCTTTTCTCTGAGGGAAACTCAAAAAGTGTCACGCCCCTCCCTGGGCAACTATTCAAAGTGGAGTTATCTTGCGGAGCTACCTAGATGGTAGTAGTCCCTCCGTTCTGTCTTGGTATATATACCAAATATTCTTTAGCGTCCACAATCCTGGATAGCTCATTGTNATATATATATATATACATACCATCAAATCGCAAAAAGTGTTTTGTTAACCGAATATTATAAAAAAATAATATTCAGGAGATAGATGGTTTTGCTGTCTCATATTTAAAACATTTCCTGCCACAAATGTATGGCAATAAATAAAATGCTATTTTATAGGATCATGTGTACTAATTCCCTTGAAAGATATACTTGTTAAGTCCTCTTTAGTTGGTTTTGATTATTGATTGTTATTTCTCCAAGTTTATTCCCTCAATTCTCTGCGCTATAAGTGTTTTGTAAGACATAATATATATTTCGTTTAATGTAAAATTTCTTTCCTCCTTGTCCATATAAATTCATTCATCATATGCCACAATGGTTTTGAGTTTGATATTTGTAGGCATGGCGAGTGAATGTTTACACAGTATACTTTGTATTCTTGAAAATATAAAATTAGTTTAAAAAATAGATTGTATGTCATCCTATATCCGATGGTCGAAATGAGTAATTCAATTATGGTTCAATATTGTTCTTTTGAAAGTGGGAGCGTAGACCATTTTTCCTTAAATTTTAAATTTTATCTATAATTTAGAGTCATCTTTATTTTGTATATAGTTAATTATTTTATTAATAACCCAGTGAAGAATTGAAGAAAAATAAAATTAATTTTTGTCCTTTAACTGAACTATAAGATTACCTCTTTTAGATAGTGGAAACCAAGTGTTATAAGTGAGATTCAATGTATGTAAGCACAACCATTGCAAAGAAAAATTTACAATTATCAGCTGTTCTTTAGTTAGTAAATGATTATTAATCATCTAAGATCAAATAATGTCCTTTGGTAAGCATTAAAGTGGGTCAGTTTGAGGATTTCTTTTTAATCACCTTTCAAGATGATGTATGGGTTAGTAGAGATGGTGACAACTTAATCTTTAAGTGTTTAAATAAATTATTTTGTAAGCCACTATATTTAGAAAAGATTATTTGAGTTTTAAAATTAGAAATGCTGAATTACATACCAGTGTATGACACTAAGCATTTCTTAGATAATTCTCTCCCTCTCATAACTATTGCTCAACACGTTATTTTTGTAATTATCAATAACTATGTTAAGTATATAGATTTAGTTACCTTAACTCACTCGACAGATTTTTGCCATTAACGAACTCTTTTTGCTTATATTTATTAGTTCCAAACAATTTAATAATCAGTTTAATATTTTAATTTATTAGTTTGAAATGTCAATTATTCATTAATTAAAAAAAATACCATATTTGGTTTCACAACTTTAAAAAATGGACACAGGGCATGTACTGATTAATAGATTGATTAAGAAATATTTTTGTGCGTGCATAATTTTTTTTTTTATCTTCTCCTATGTTAGACCTGTGAAGGTGCACTGACATTTTTCAAAGGTCCTGTTATTCCCAACTGAATAATATAATCTGATTATATACGATAAAATTTCTGATAATAGTTAAAGTAAATTTTAAAATATTTCGTTAAAGAGTTGATAGTTGCAAAAATATTAAAATATCAGTTTCACTTTAGCTTATTCCGTATAAGACTAATTAATAGTGCCAATAATAAATGTCAGAAAACTATCACATCCCCACTTCGCCACTCTACATGCATTTAAAAAGCTGTATTTTGTAGAGTTGAGAATCTGAGAAATCATTATTTAAAATAATGTATTATATATGCCTCTATTAGTGGTATGGACATAAATTTCAAAAGTTCTTCATCGCTGCCAAAGTAAACTGACGTATCTTCTTAAACTATGGAAAAAACAACTTTCGACTATCGTAAAAAAGTTGCTTACGACTACTCTATTACTAATACAACAAACGGTTACCAAAACCAGTTTACACGTCAAATTAGATCATGGGGACTGTGGACGGTGCAGTTAGATGCAAACTCCCGGGATGAGCCTGCAACTTTACAAGGGCATATCTCACCTACGGAAGAGAGCAGTCTGTCTTCGTCGCCTTCTCGCTTTGGGGCTTGGTAGGGTTGCCCGTGTAGGCGCTGGTACATTTACAGATTAAGAAGGAAAGAGAGAAAAAAAAGAACCAATTTCAAGTCCAAAAATTTCACTGGCGTTAATGGCCATCAGGCTTTCACGCCTTAAAAAAAATCATTTAAAATGCGTTCTTAACACTTTGATTCAAGTTATTATGAATAAATAATCTTTTCGCCTTCTCCAAAATGCCGTACCTAAATCGAAGATACATGAAAACATACATATATCAAATTCAAATCACTTACTGTGTTATACAATAGGGTTACCAAGTCAATTGTAAAATATAACAAAATAGGTGACTGAAACATGACGAATCAAAAACGTTGCATGNGGGGGGGGAGTGGCGTGGGTGGGGGTGGGGGGATGAAACGCCCCATTAGTGTAGCCTATGCTGGCGGACTTTGTTAGAAGGGCAGTGGTGGATGAGGAAGGAGGGGGTGGCTCCGTTCTATGGGAGACCTTTAAAAAGATGATTTAAGGTCGCTTATGGCCGACCTAAATCCAGCTTTAGGGGCCCTTCCTCCGACATGCTATCCTTTATCCGGAAGCTATAACAGGGCGAGGAGGAACACTCCAATAGAGAAAGTCGAATTCAATGTAGCTCACGTCAACGGAGGGTTCAGTATTCCATTTCCAACGTGGAAACGTGTACTCGCGAATCGCTGTAAATTGTATGGCTACTAACGTTCCCCCCACCTAATCTATCTCTACTTATATATCACATGGTGTTCAGCCAGTATTGCAATGAAGCGAATGCTAGAATATTTATAAAGTTAAATAGAGACTTGAGCGCCTCATGTTTTAGTACTTTTCCCTATATGATGTTTAACTATTCACATGCGATTGTATATCCCTACTGTACTTTAATCAATAAATTTAGGCCTAGAAAAATTGTACATACATACATACATAAATATATGTGTATGTGTGTGTGTGTGTGTGTGTGTGTGTGTGTGTGTGTGTGTGTGTGTGTGTGTGTGTGTGTGTGTGTGTGTGTGTGTGTGTGTGTGTGTGTGTGTGTGTGTGTGTGTGTGTGTGTGTGTGTGTGTGTGTGTGTGTGTGTGTGTGTGTGTGTGTGTGTGTGTGTGTGTGTGTGTGTGTGTGTGTGTGTGTGTGTGTGTGTGTGTGTGTGTGTGTGTGTGTGTGTGTGTGTGTGTGTGTGTGTGTGTGTGTGTGTGTGTGTGTGTGTGTGTGTGTGTGTGTGTGTGTGTGTGTGTGTGTGTGTGTGTGTGTGTGTGTGTGTGTGTGTGTGTGTGTGTGTGTGTGTGTGTGTGTGTGTGTGTGTGTGTGTGTGTGTGTGTGTGTGTGTGTGTGTGTGTGTGTGTGTGTGTGTGTGTGTGTGTGTGTGTGTGTGTGTGTGTGTGTGTGTGTGTGTGTGTGTGTGTGTGTGTGTGTGTGTGTGTGTGTGTGTGTGTGTGTGTGTGTGTGTNTATTTTTTATTTGTACTTAATTTTATATATTTTGAGAGAACATTGCAAGATGCACGCTGTGCAGGATGTAATTTTTAAATAAAGTGTTTAATGCTTAATATTGTTGTTGGCACTACAAAACCAATATCATGTATTATATTACTTATATTAAGATCAATATTATTAATATTTTGTTGCACAACTTAATGTTCAAAACATGTTAAGGGTTTTTATGTAACATTAATATTTTAAAATATATTCAACAAAACGCTTATTAAAGTGGAAATTTAAGAAAGTAATTTAAAGAGTTGGGTCGGCTTTTGTTTTTTTTAAATATATAAATCGTATTGGGTATTAACGTGTTTTATCATAAATGATATGACGAACTAACGTTTTAATTCATAATAATATTTTAATTCAACGTGGTAACAAACTTTTAAGTCCCGTAATATTACTTAGCGAATTTGAGCTGAATATTAATTAATTGAAAAGTCTAATAGGTAAATTAAGCTATTTTTGATTGAAGGATAAATAATAATGGCATATATATGTTCTAAAATAAAGTGCTGTTTCGGCATTTCACATTCAAAATGGCCTTTCCGTTGACGCTAACTTGAGCGTTGATTGTTTACACCAAATGCTAATAAGTGACAATGAATTATTCATCCCCTTTTGCAAATATGGCTGACAATGTTTTTTGATTAACGCTTCATTTGAAATTCTAGCCTTCCTCAGAATGTGGGGTAATTTTGATTTAACACTGATTTATCACTTATCACGTAATTTTCTCTTCATTATGATGTAATTTATTTAACAGGACCTTTTTATTATTCTGACATTTTTTTATCAATATTTGAAATTTTTTCACAGTCTAACTTTGGTTTTTGTCTTAGGACTACGAAAAATTACAAGAATAAAGTTATATATTAAAAATTAGGGGTTATTATAACAATAACCCTTATTATTATCAGAAATAAATTTAAAAGACTAAGTTTATTCCTCATCAGGAAATTCCAGAGTGTGTAGAAATTTTAACTTGATTTACTTTTTTGGTATTTCTAGCAGTTACTTTGCCAAAAAAATACGGAACCAAAACCCACGCAACTAATCAAATATTTCAAATACTTATTTCACTTAGCTTTACAATAGTTCACTAAATTAAGTTGAACCGCATAATGAAAAATTAGAATAAAAAAAATTTCTTTTAAGACTAAATTTGTTTCTAAAAACTAAGTTTAATTTTTATAAACTAAATTTTAAATTTGATTTTTCAAATAGGTGTTTATTAGTTGAAATAGTTTCAAAGATTAATGGACTGTCTAAGTTATTATAAATTGGAGAATTACGCAGTCCGTTGATGTTATATAACTAGGAAAATTCCTCAGTTTTGCAATTGATGAATATTTCTTCTTCGACTTTCCTTGTTATGTCATTTCTTATACTTACTGATTTTTTTAATCGGTAAATAAATATAGGTGAGTTTCATAGCACTGAGAAAAATATTAAAAATAAATATTTAGTTATTAAATTAAATATGATGCCTCTTCACCAGCGAAAATACTTAATAACGAACTCAGCCTTTACTTGTACATTTAAAAGCAATATAACTTAAAATAAAAGAGTAACAATAACTTGAAGAGTGAAAAATTAGGAAACTTGTTCGACGACAAAGACTATGGTTAAAAGGAAAATGAATAACTTCAAGTAACTTGGAGTAGTCTTACTGAAATATACGACAAAAATTTTGAGATATTGCAATGAAAAAAAAATTTTTTTCAATCCCCCTATTCAATATTCAAAGCATTGTTAGAGATATCGAAGTAACAAATTTAAGTTGTTAATTTAAATATAATCCTTGTTAATAAGCTGATATCTTCTAAACTTTCAGTAAATTCTGTTCAGTATATTTGAAAATTTGGGGCAAAGTTAATTATCGTACAGTATAGTCCTTTAGTAGTTTTGGAAGCTCGTGTTTTAAGAAAAGCCTATTTTGCGCGTTCTATTGCACATTCACTTTTTTATGGCACATTTTAAGTCTCATATAGGAAAGAACAGTTCATCAAATCTAACGCCTCTAGAAAAAATACAAATTCATTTTATTCCTTAGTGGTTGTGTGATAAAGGGGGATCTAATTCCCCTATTAAACTTCATTAAACTTTTCTTAAAAGGTTAATAGGGGAATTAGATGTGATAAGACGACTCCCGCCATATTATGAATTGATAACAGATCTCCTCCGACCATTAGGGCGCTGTGCAGACAACAGGTGGGCTCTAGCTCAGCTCCAGACGCAGAAGAAGAGGGGGGGTCTGCTTCTTTATCTCTTGTCTTAACTTTTGTTCGGCGCGTGCAATAGGCCTGTCTGAACAGCGATTAATGCTAAACGTTTAGTAAAGGGAAATATTTTGTGTAGTAATCATAACCGGTGTCCCAGGGCACTTTATTCAATGTGAAACTTCTTATTCGTTAATTTTTCTTACACTGTAATAAAATCACAATATCTTATACAAGTGTTTAATAAGTTATACAGGCGGTAATTAATATACATGATGATTTTAAAAAAAAAATTATAACCAAAATGTGATTAGTGGCAAATTTATAACTTTAGTTGAATTTGATCACAAAGTATAAGCATGATGAAATCATTTAATCCGTCCTGGCATTTTGAATTTAAAGTGATCACAATATTAATTAACTATTTGCTTTTATGATATTTGTATGAGTGGCATCTACATTTTTTTAAAGCTGAAAATGAAATTGTATCAATAAATTTAGAATTATTTTTAACTGTGCGCATGTGTGTGTGTGTGTGTGTGTTCTTGCTTCTTTGGGCGACGGAAAAATCCTGGAATTTTGCATTCCTGATCGATCCCCCAACTAAAGGGATTCCGTATCCTCGTCCTCAGAAATTGAGATAGCAAACTAAATCCTCGTCATATTTCCTGGATTGGTTGCTGAGGCGGGGAGTACCCCGAGTATACGTGAATGGCTAAGGGAAGCTCCCCCTACGTGATTCGGCTCTCAACACGTTCCCTTTTATCTACTCCATGCTCCAGCCTAACATCTCCAGTGTGGATATTCGTAATATGATGCTTGAAATACCTTCAAGGACCTTGACAATTCCATATGGTTTGTTTGTTCAATGGTACTTGTAGAGAAGCCCACATCCTCCCACTCTAGGCCCCTAAAGTTTTGTAAAAGGAAAATAAATTACTGCCCGTTTGTTCCAAAGGTGTTCTCTTAAAGTCCATTTGTGTTTTATATTTTTATTTGGTACAACTTTAATTATGCGTTGTGACAAGTATTTCTTTTTTTTTTTTTTTTTTTTTATTAAGGCATCTCAACCACTGAGGGTCATAATACGCCTCATCCTCGGCGTATTTCTTTTTAAACTGGAGAAATTAGTCAGGGTTTTGGCCAGAATCAGAACAATAAAAGTACCCAAAAACTATTGGGTAATTATTTTATTATTGCCAGCGTTTTGACTTAAGTTGTAAGTCATCATCAGGGATGAAATGCGATACACACTATTACACTTAAAGATGTGGATTCGAATGAACTAACAGAGATGAGATACATTATATGACAGAAAAAGATTTACAATAACAAATATAAAACAACATGAGTTATAAATGTCAATGTTATATATAAACTTTAAATATACGGATAGCGATGTGTGGAAAAATCTACGAGAAAGGTTTATTGCCACATCGCAGAGTGCAGAGCTCAACTGAGAGACAACCAGTGAACAGGGGTGATGTCGGCACATTTCAAAGGCAGGTAACAATGGTGGGGTTGATGCTTTCAAAGGAAAGTTGGAAAGGCAGGCACCAGGGATTATTTACCTGAATTTTTCTGTTGAATTATAACGAAAATATTGCAATAAGTGGATGAAATGTAGTTTTTGTTGAGATTATATATTTGTTATTATTATTTATTTATTAATNCCGAGTATACGTGAATGGCTAAGGGAAGCTCCCCCTACGTGATTCGGCTCTCAACACGTTCCCTTTTATCTACTCCATGCTCCAGCCTAACATCTCCAGTGTGGATATTCGTAATATGATGCTTGAAATACCTTCGAGGACAAAGATAAAATACTTTGGAGGATTCCATATGGTTTGTTCGTTCAATGGTACATGTAGAGAAGCCCACATCCTCCCACTCTAGACCCCTAAAGTATTGTAAAAGGAAAATAAATTACTACCCGTTTGTCCCAAAGGTGTTCTCTTAAAGTACATTTGTGTTTTAAATTTGTACCACTTTAATTATGCGTTTTGGCAAGTTTTTTTTTTTTTTTTTTTTTTTTTTGAACTTGAGAAATTAGTCAAGGTTTCGGACAGGATCAGAAAAGTAAAATACTCCAAAACTATTGGAAAAACACTATTACACTTAAAGATATTCTGGATTGGAATGAACTGACAGAGATGAGATATGTTATATGACAGAAAAATATTAACAGATTAAACTGAACAAAACAAATATAAAACAATATGAGTTATAAATGTCAATGTTTTATGTAAACTTCATATGTATGGATAGTGATGTCTGGGGAAATCTACAAGGAAGGTTTATGGTCACATCTGAGAGTGCAGAGCTCAACTGAGAGAACACCAGTGAACAGGGGTGGGAGGGGGTTATATCGGCACATTTCAAAGGTTGATGACAATGGTCGGGTTGATGCTTTCAAAGGAAAGTTGGAAAGGCAGACACCGGGGATTATTTACTTGAAATTTTCTGTTAAAATATAACGAAAATATTGCAATAAGTGGATGAAATGTAGTCTTTGTTGAGATTATATATTTGTTATTATTATTTATTTATCAACGTGGTAACAAACTTTTAAGT
>KZ808335.1:27664-43562 GCA_000696205.2 Oncopeltus fasciatus
AAATTTTATAATATATTACTACTATTAGATTTATTCAGTAATATTTTTCTAAAGAAACCGTAAATGAAAACCTTAGTATGAGAGACGTCAGTCACTCAGAAGCTGTGTCAATCAAGCAGATTTACAATTTTGTTTTCATCAGTAAAAATTATAGTTAATAGAGTAGATGAAAAATATGACCTAAGGAATCTGAAATGAGAAAGAAGTGAGATTAATTTGTTTTCTCTTAATCTTGTCTAGGACAAGATGTACATTAGAGAGCATGAATGAATGAATACAATGCGCGTAAATTTATTTGAGGACAAACCATTACGCCAAATTCAGAGTTAAACTTTTAAAATTGTTATATGAATCAAAAGGAAATATCTGTTATCCTTGGGTTAGGGATTTTTCGACTAATACATCCAGCATACTGTTATATTTATTACATTTTTTTAAAGAATAATTGGAGATCCTCTTGTATTTATTGTTTGAAGAAATTTATCTCTATCCTAACTGTAGTAAAATTATTATAATAGTTTCAGAGATATGTTATGCTATTAAAAGTAATTTATTTTGTTAGCCCTCCATCGTTTTTTTGTTTTTTTTCAAAGAGTGCTTTTCGTTGATTCATTTATTTTTTCTGTGAATGTTAGATTAATTTATTAAATTTAGATGGTAAACCCATTTTGATGAAATGCAAAGAGCGAATTTCTTGAAAAAAATATATTTTTTTTTTGTTTAGTATTTTCCACTATCTTGTAATAACAATTTATACCGCTTAAGTAATTGTATTTGATTTTCCGTAATTTTTATAGAGGATCATATCGTCACAAAATGTTTATTAAATAGATTTGTAATAATCTAATAAGTCAAATTATTGTGAAAAATTGTTTTAGTTTTTATACTAATGTGTAGTAATTTTATTTCATTCTTGCAGTATTTTAATAGCATTTTACTAATGCAGAGCAGATAACTAACGCAGCAAAACAGTAAAATATGAATACGTGAGGACTTTCAAACTTTATACTCTTTCTAAAAGGGGGTGGAATTTCTCGAAAAATCGAGTTGCTGTGGAATATTGAACCCCAGGGACTAATTTATGAATGAGAAAGCGTCTTACAAAAGTAGTTGGGGTCTCAAACTTTTACTACGTCGCGGGATGATAAATATTCCCTGATCGCCGGTCTCTCCTCCATAAATATAAGACTCCAAAAATAACAAAGTTACTTTTACAGCTCATATCCGTCTTACTTAAGTTCGGAGAAATATATAAAAATAAAAATGAACTACTTATCATACTTTTAATCAAGTAATGTGACTCAAAAGTATTATATACTTATATTTATTCTTCCCTTGCTTTTAAACCCCACACTTTTTTCCCCGCTAAAACCATATGCAAATTAAATGAAAAAAACATCTATTTTTTTCTTTTTTATTTCTTTAAAAATAATTGATCTCTTATGCGTTTATTGCATGGTAAGAGGTCCTGCTGCATACTGTTTTCACATGCACACAGTGTTGTGAATCGTTGGCAATTTTATAAAGAATAACTTTAGATGTTCTTTGTTATTATTTTGCCTTTTCCTACACCCCTTAAACCAAACGTAAGGGAAGTATGGTGATCATAGAAGATTGTTTAGCTTTCGACATTTTTATGCTTTGAGATCCTCTGAATAAAAAAAAAAAATAAATAAAAAGTAAGTAAAACGCTTTTTAATGTGTTTTTTATTATTTATTTTAAGAAAATCGATTAAAATTAAATTTTAGTGGGATAATAGGTAGTTGTCCAGGAAGTTCGTCTAAGACAGTAGTTTACCTTTACACAAGAGCGGTTCCACAGAAACCTACTAATATTTTTTTCGTCAGTGTTAGATAATGTGTTATATGTCCTAGAGCATGTAGCAAAATGTAATTTCCTTCGCCTTGCTACAAAAGGTCCTTCTTTAAAGTCCATTCCGCTGTAGCAAAATATCCCGTTCCACCCTACATGTCTTCCAGGCAATTCTGCTGGTCGTACTCCGAGAACCACTCTGACAGTTTGATTCCTAACCCGGTTCGTTTGGCTCTATTATCTACTTACCTTACTTTCCGCTGCGATAACCTGACTGCCGTTTCATTTTGAAGTAACCAACTATCCTTATCAAAGGAAGAGATGTGAAAAACACCGACTTAAAGATCAAGAGCTTCAGTAACCCACCTGGGGTTTGTTAGAACTCCTGATGACCCATATTCACTCTACTATATGGTAGAATACAGGTTTATATTCCCGTTCGAGCCGATCAAAGTACCTAGGTTAACTGTCATATCTGACTCAATATGCCTTTTAAAAGTCAAACTGGGGATAAATGTATGTATCTCTATTGGCTAGCCAATGTCAGATTTCACTAGGACAGAATATTCTGTGAATAACACTTACTCTATGGTAGCATATTCTATATTTTGCTTACCAAGCAATATTCTGCTCTATTTAATTCATAAAAATTTAATATAAATATAATTACATTAATTTTAGTCAAAGAAAACTCTTTTATAAAATATATATGACACGCTTTTAAAAATAAAAACATTTCATAATATACATGAAAGAAGCAAACAAATCTGCACGTCGTGTTAATTTTTACTTAATTATTCTGCTGTATTAATTTTTATTTATTTTTAATATCTTATAATGAATTAAAACCATAATCAATTTTGGGCGAAAAAAATTAGGAAAATTCAACGACGACCGTATCATTCGTTTTACCAAACTGTTACGATAAATTAATTTGTGTTTAGACATATTTACTGATCCATTTCCTTGGTTTTTCCACCGCACAATTATAAATAATTGTTATCTCTTTTACTTTTTTGGCTTAAAAAATGATTGTTTAAGGTACTTAGTTTTCTACAAAATTACTAATTTTTATATACATTTTTTTGAAAAAAAGCTGAATGAGTTTTAAAAATAATACAGTGTTTTCCCTGTGTCTTATCTGGTATTTGATTTCAAATGAGTATTATCTAATCACGTGTGTGAGGTTTTAATGAGACAAAGTTTCAAAATGACTTCGACAGCTATATTTTCCTTCCTTCAACCTAAAGTATGTACCATCGACCGAAAATTGAGCTAAATTCAACAACATTTAATATCATTATTAGATGATTTTAGTTGGGGTTCGGTCAAGGTAGATCCAAAAAATACAAATTAAAAAAGAAGTATATTTTTCTAAAATTGTATTTTTTGGATCTACCTTGACCTAACCCCAACTAAAATCATCTAATAATAATATCTACGGTAAAAAAAACTCTCCTTTTGTACATTTAATATCTTACTGATAGCCTTAAATAAACTCTTATTGCACAATTATATATTTATTTTTACATACAAGGCATCTTCTTATCCTGTGGTTTAGAAATCAAACCTATTTTTGCCCCAATGACAAGTTTAACAGAGAGAATGTGTCTTAACTAAAGTAAATTTTTAAATTTCAGTTAAAGGGTAGAAAGATTTTAAATTAGAAAACGGCAGGGGTTTTAGAAAATGGGTTGTCGTTAAGACAATAAATATATGTCTTGGAATTAGTAATTAGTATAAAATAATTATGGGTTTTTCAATAAGATTCGTTTATTCTCACCCAAAATATATAGTTGAATCTCTTGTATGAACCCACAGATGTACCCAGCTAAAAAATAAGTTCCTTTAATACATTTAAGTCATTTACTTTAAATTCCACTTCAGGGCAAGACATTGTTCAATGAGAAGGTTATCTCGATTGCCCCATTCCCTTTTGGCTTCGTTTATTTTCTTTCTTGAGCTCTCATGTATCTACCGGGCGCTAGACATTAAGTCCCTTCAGTAAGTTTGAGGCATTTGCATGAATTTACTATTCCCTACTGAAATATATGGGTCTCCTCTTCCTTCAAGGCATTGCTCAATGGGAAAGGGAATCTCCATTAACCTTCCCCCTCAATTTCACTTTCAGAGCGAGAGCCATAGTTGTGATGTAGAATATCAGATTTTCCCGAGAGCCGTTTTAGTACTTCTAGTCCTCTGCCAAGCACCTCAACGGCTACTTCAACACCAGAGGACTCCCTCTCATTCTCCCTTAATATCCCTCCCTTCGTGAGGGGGGCAACAAACCCTTATTTCAAAGCCAATTCCCATTCTTCTGTTTTAATTAGATGTGCTGCAGCTTCTTAGAGACCATTTTTTTTCTTTTAATTTACTTCATTATTCTTTTTATTCCTATGTCCACAACTCTGATAAATGAACAAATAGTTAAAATCCTTCATCTCAGCTTTTATGGACTTATTTGAGAAACAGTCATTCTATTTAATACTGTTAAAAGTAATAAAATGTGTTGACACTATTTTTGGATTCACAATGTCAGTTGGTTTTTTTTTTAATTTTTTTCTTCATCTTCTTAATTCTGTCGAGTGAACTTTCTTAGAATTAAAAACTGAAATGTTTTTCGTTTTATAATATTCCTTCTAACTCATTTCAAAAATTCTATTACTTGAAAATAATCATAAAGTTTTCTGCAAACGTGCATTTATGAGATTGTCATAAAATGATCTATTCAGTAAAAGTTAATACACTATTATCAATTTTTTTTTTTGGCTATATTGCTTAATGTTTAACCTTGTTTTAGTATTATCATGGTTCTTTGTTCTATCATATGCTGTAAATTACTGGTATGAATTTCTGAATTTTACACTGCCAAAAAAAAAAAAAAATTGAAATATTTCAGTTGATTCTATTGAAAAACCTTGCGAAATGCAAGGTAGTTCTTATGAACTAGAACATGAAAAAGAAAGCACTAATACCAGCCTAGTCATAAAAGATTTCTGAGTTTCTTAAAACTAAAAGATCCATTGTACCTTCTATTATACGTCTTCATTGGTTTCTGCAAACCATCCTCCGTTGGCCAGCGCTTTCGGACATTGTCCATCTTTTGGCCGAATACATGCGTTCACGGTCACTGTCTGTATTCCACAATACAATACATGCAGTAATACAAATGCAGTTGAATACAGACAGTGACAGTGAACACATGTATTCGACCAGAGGATGGACAATGTCCGAAAGCGCTCGCCAACAGAAGATGGTGTGCAGAAACCAATGAAGACGGAGAATAGAAGGTATGAGAGTTCTATATTCATTGGTGATGGAAATAACCTTTTAGATTATTTACTAAAAGATCCTATTAGAAGCTCACTGAAATTTATTTTCGTTTTTCACTGCTGACCCTGTAGCATTATAGAACAGGTAAATGATCTTTAATTTATTATTTATTCCAAAAATATTTTAAAACGACATTTTTTTTGTCCTGAATAGTAATTAATTAACTGTAGGTAATTTTGAGTCGTAGCCCCATAATATATACATATATAGTTATGTAACAGACGGTTAGCCATTCTTGGTTCATTGTTAATTTATAAAGAAAATTCTAATGTTTACACTACAAAATATAAAATCTTTCAGAAGATTGGAGAGAAAAAATGGAAAGCATACTGTTAGTTTAACAAGCAAAGGCAGATAATATAAATCTTTAAAGAGGTAAGCTCAGTGTATTGAAATAAGCATAGTTGAGTCTTGGATAAGCTAACATCATATTCCTTTATTGAACTTCAGCATTTAGAAGAAATACAGCAGGCACATTGGGGAAAAGTTAAGATGCGTTCTAGAAAAATCCTAAGAATCAAGAAAGAATAATTCTAGATATTAGAATGAAAGAATAAGCTGATTATATCTGAATGTTATATTTCGACAATTAGCTTTGAAGACCAGAACCTTCATGAACGGCAGTTGTGAATCTGAATAATCGGAGAGGCACAGAAATTCTTCGTTCTGCTTCGATAGCCTCAGACTGGATTTATGTATTTTGTAGCGAGCGGGACTGTGAATGTCACGTGGAATGGTGGTCCACTCGGCTACAAGACATTTGCCTTGCCAACTGCTAGCTCCCTTGAAGAGTAGACAGAACACGAGGTAGTGGTGCTTTAGTTCGGAGGAGAGATCAGTGCCTTACTCTTGCCGGACAGAACTCCATCCAGGATAATCTCTCCTGTGTACCTCTCCATAGCTTTTCTGTCCAACGTAACCAGTGATCAGTAAAAGCGTTAAAAAACTAGGCCCTTTTAT
Organism: Oncopeltus fasciatus; assembly: GCA_000696205.2. NCBI lineage: Eukaryota > Metazoa > Arthropoda > Insecta > Hemiptera > Lygaeidae > Oncopeltus > Oncopeltus fasciatus. Next base: position 33,771 of record KZ808335.1, read on the forward strand.
CTCTTCAAGCACGGTCACTCTACGACATCTAATATTGATGGAAATTGAAGAGACAATGCACCATTGCAGAAAAAACTCTTCTAGTAGGTTCACCGATCTTGCAACAAATTTTCACATTTTTTTAATCAATCCATTATCTTTTGCTGTCTCCTAAAACCATTCCTCAAATATTGTAACTTACCCGAATGAGGTTTCCAATAGCTTGGGAATGAAAATTGTAGGTAATTGTGAACTTATTCCTCAACTATTCAATGCAATTCAAATTAACAGTTATAGATTACCAGACTAAGAAGTATCTTACAGTTAGAAGAGTACAGGAGAGAAAGAGAGAGAGAGGGATAGAGAAACGGGGAAGAGAATGAGAGTGTGAGTGAGCGTTTCCATCATGTCGTTAGCCGGGTAGCGATTCTGGTGTGGTTACTCTGATGGTTACTTTCTTAAATATTTATGCTTGTTTTTATTAAAAATACACGTGATGCTCCCAATATTCTAAATCCAGCTAGTAGATTGCGCTTAAGACATTGATTTCTTAGTTTTAGAATAAACACTTAGTTTTAGTTTCACTCGTAATAGTTTGTAACTCTCGTATATATGTTTTTCACTGATACCTATACCTTACCAATAGAGAGTTGGTCTATCTACAAAGTCAGAACTTTAGTATTTTAATTGACTTTCACAGAAATAGTCTATTAGACGAGCGTGAAATGTTAGAAAATAGATTTGGTTGCTAGTGCCGCGTCTTGCTAGTCTATTGAAGACAAATATAACAGTCAATGAGCAGGTTAAGTCCCTATTCTGGATTGGCTAAGAACCCATGGGGTTCCTTCCATGGGAATCTCTTCATCGCTTTTCTACATCCAAATGTCTTAGTATTATTCTCAGTTTTGCTGAACTTATATATTTATATACTAACTTTCTACCTAAAATCAAAACATGTAACCAACAGAAATACAAACGCACATCAAAGATAACTGTGACAAATCATTGCCAAAGGTAAGTGTACACAACTGACACTCTGGTCTTTTATAAATACGTTGCTGAAGGAATGTTAAGGCATATACTTGACTTCTAATAAAATAGAAAGAGTTAATTTTCGTATTCGTCGTGTTGTCATGTAGCCGGTTTATTTTTCGGCACTTGAGAGAGAACGATGAAGCACGAACGACAATCGGAATGAAGTAATAGTAGGCGGTACTTACAAATCGGCGATGATCCCGGAGGCCTTTAAGCCCCTGCACAATGTCTGGATTCACACAATGCCACTAACGGACCACAATGGCCGGAGAGAGAACATGCCTCCTGACAGTCTGCTCTCCACTCTAATTATAAAAGTGATTACCGCTCTCTTCTCTCCCCCCACCTCACTCCTTCCTTCCGTCGGTCGGTCGGCCATTGTTATTTAATTAGCCCTCGTACGACTAGTCGGGACGGGTGTTCCAAGAGGGTTTTCCACCCTTAGAGGAAAGCCGAGAATTATGAACCCCGGAGGAGGGTGAGAGATAGCCGGGGCGACAATGGAGACCTCTCTCTCTCTCTCTCCCACTGGAAGGAGTGGGGGGCACAAAGAACCGCCGCCCCCGACATTGCGAACAAAGCCATATTAGGGCCGTAGGAACCTTTACTGCCTCTACATCCACTGCGGAGGTGTTGGACATTATACTCCTGCGGATCCATGACTCCCTTTCCGCCGATTTTTACACTAGATCATCCTAATATCCAAATTTGCATTTCCCAAAAAATTATTTCAGAGCAAGGTTAACGAATGAATTTAATTTATTTACCGTTTCTTCTTCCGGGTTGGACCGTGTCAAATTGGTGTTATTTGCCGAGCTTTCGCTCATCATGTGATGGCTTCTTCAGGGCTGAAAAGGGAAAGAGAGTTGTAAAAGAGAGATTTTTTTTAACCAAAAAAAATAATTAAAATTACGAGATTAAAAATCTCTCTCTTACAACTCTCATTCTCTTTTCAGCCCTGAAGAAGCCATCACATGATGTGCGAAAGCTCGGCAAATAACACCAATTTGACACGGTCCCACCCGGAAGAAGAAACGGTAAATACTTCTGACGACCGTCGAAGCCTACGTAACATCGAATGAATTTAATTATTTCTTGGTTGGGAGTTCGTTGGCTATCGAGTATTATGCTAGAGAATTTAGACAGGATTTCGACCAGGATCAGAAAATAAAACTCTCCTAAATTGTTGGGTAATTATTTCATTATTACCGACGTTTCGACTTAAATTGTGAGACATCACTATCGCCCTTACAAGTTAAGTTAAAACGTCGGCAATAATAAAATAATTTTCCAACAATTTTGGAGTATATTATTTTTCTGATCCTGGCCGAAGCCCTGACTAATTTCTTCAGCTTAACTATTTCTGATTACAACCATCCATTTCCAAACTTTTTAAAAACGCATAATCGTACATTATGCTATAAAAAAGAATTCTCATCAAGTGGGTTGTGCTGTAACTATAAAACAGAGTTGATAAAAAGTTAAAGTCTAGTACACTTAGGTCAGTGTATGAAATATTTTTAAATGATTATAAAAAGTAATTAAAAATAAACAAAAATGTTAATAAAACCATAATAAGTCTCCACATAGTTTTTCAGTATCACAATATCATAATCATTCGTATATTTTTTATTTACGAAATGTACTCACCTGGTACCGTAATCACTTGATATTAAATAAATATATGCACTCACACATACACAAACACACCTATTCTAATTTGTACCCTAAGCCTAAGTTTCATAACATTTTACTGAAGAAAATCAAGCTCTTTCATGTTGTTTCCCCAATGCAAAATTATAATTTATTTTAAGCCTTTGTTACTGAAATTCAAAATATCAGAATCACAATTAATCTTCAATCTGCTCAATGATTTACCTTGTTGTTGAATAACCCTTTTCATTTGTAGCCAAATTGTTCCGCCCATATAGTTTCTATGGCTAGAAAATCTGTATTAAAAGGAAATACTACAAATTATGAAATTATTGAACTTCAAAATTATTTTGTACATTGAAATAATATTTTGAAAAAGTAAAGTTTTAAAGATAGAAGGACTGAATAGTTGTAATAAAACTGAGTAAGCCATCTTAGTCCAGCTGAGATTTACTCAAGATGGTAGGGCCCAGAAAGAAATGTGAAGACGCCAACATCCATCTACTGAGAGTCATTTCTTTTAGGAAATGACACATTAAGTCAACGACCTAATCCGACGTGTTGATGAGAGGCGATAAGCGACTTACTTCATGGTCTGCCCTAGAATCGGATGTGGAATGGTCTTGGACTATTTTATGAAATTCTAAGATATTTCCAAAATATCCCGAGATAATCATGGTGTATTTTGACTTACCATATGTAAATTCAGTAGTCATAAAAAAGAAATTATGAAATCTAGTATCATCAAATCAGTGGACTTTTGAGGACAACTGGAACTCGTCGAAGTTCGAGGTATGACTGAGATTATTGCAATTTAGGTTCGAGTTCTGCCCTTGCCATGGGCTAAAATTGACATAAATGATTGACAAGAATCACAAATACATTATTAATCAAGTAAGAGATTTCGGTTCAACTCTTATTCATAATATTGCGATTTTCTTGATTATAAAAATTTTTTTAAAATAATTAGTTTAATATTAAGTTAAATTTCATTCAACCTAAATATTACTTTCATAAAACGCGATTAGTTAAATGGATTGTAAAAATTATAATTATTATTAAATTTATATTTAAAATTAAAATGTTAAATAAGACTTATGGCTTCAACCAATTAGATTTCTTTATGAACCAAATTTAGCCACTAACTCGACACAACATCGCATTACCTAGGTCCTGTTCTCTTTAAAAAGCCTGCATCTCTTTAAACGGTCGAGTGCATCTGAATTCCATACTCGAAGTCCTAAAAGAATCCTTGAGACTTCTGAAACTCGGTTGTTTCTAGCCGGGGCCCTCTAAGAGTTTCTCATCATATTTGGATTTTTGGGGTTTCATCCTTGATAATCTTAGATGACTTTTTCCAAGTCAACATTGAGAAGTAAAAAGTCAGATTAAAATTTTTGTCAAACTCCGTTGTCATAGCATAGATAAATCCTTCAGATAATACTACTTCAGATAGGCCAACATTCACTGTTTACAAAAGCAGAAATACTTATAAAATTAACCGAATCCCGCAGTTCTACAACTTGAAAATTAATTAAGGTCATTTCAAAACTGATATTTGAAAGCCATAATTCATTATTTTAGCTTATTATTCAAGGGGAAATAGGAGCATGATGTGTGTTTTTTTTAATAACGGAAAATAAGGACTACATATTTTTCCTCTTCCATTTTTCGCTCAGATCAACCGTCAAAGTAGGTAATACATTTGAGCCGTCTTAAATTAACACCCTAGATATATATGTGTGTGTGTGTGTCTGTCTTACTTGAGATATTCTGAATGAGAGCCACAACAGCTTATCTGCACTTCTACTGTTATAGCTACAATTTAACGTTTAAAAGTGGCATAATTCATTTTGCCTCGTCCAATATTTTGTGACGTTGAAGTTTAAACGAGCCACAATAAAAGGTGCACTTAGGGGCGATAATTTACTAAAACGGAGTTATTTTATTTTTTGCTTGACCCTCCCCCTCGTGGTCGCTCATCGACTAATTAACGTGTGAATTATATGAATGAACATTTATTTCTTTTTCTATACTATGCCTGAGAGCAATTTAAATGGTAATGAGTTTTTAAATAGTAGTATTTTATAATTACAAGAGACATTGCATTTTAGTTACATAATACCTTCTAATGTTGACATACAAAATAATACCTTCTGTTTTGTACTTTTCAACGGGGGGTAAAAGATCAAAAATAAATAACGCTAATTCTCTATCCAAAATAAAATCGGTAGGTAATGCAATAGAATTAGAGAGTATAAATATCGATTGTTTTTAAACCCTCTGTAACCTCACTCGAGAAGTTCTTCTAGCCTTCACTTAGCTTTATAAGTGGAAGATTCATCTTTATAAATTGTATTATATACTTTGAGCTCTTAAAGAGGCGTCTAAGAGCGCGAAACTAGCAGAGCTATAAATAAGTGATTTTGGAATTGTTATATGTTTGTACTTTAGTTTTTGTTAAAACTAATCATGTTTACTCTACGATTGGTTCAACTCGTGAATTTCCACTACCATTAGTATCTTTTACTTATACAAAATATGCTTTTTTTGCATGAATAATAGATATATAACATGCCCATTTTTATTGAAAATAGATTATTGTTTTAATTTCCAACGTGCAGCTTTACGGCAAACCATTAAAACTAATGTCTAATGATCATCAATCTAAAAAACTGATTAGAGGACCCGCCATGTGTATTAAAAAAAAAAAGTTGTGATTGAAGATTCAGATAGTCCCTTATTTCTAGCAGTAAGATTCGGCTTTGCATCAAACTCAGCTTTCTTTCTCAAAGAGCTAAAAGTTTTATGAAAAACTGTTGTCTGTTGCTGCCAGACGTTGATCCAATAATTCACAATTACACTGGAAGAAATATAGATAGAAATATGTTTTTCATTAATAGCGATAAATGGCACTCACTCAGGCAAACACACGACGCTCATGTTATGCTTGTATATTTTGTTTTTTTTATTATTTTAATTATTGTCAGTTTTTATGTCTAGTAGGTTGGATCCAAAAATATTTCTAAAAGTATAATAAGAAATCTGTATGAAAAAGAAACTTAAAAGCTATCTCAAACACTTTGAATGATGCTATATTGTGATAACAGAAGACTAAATTCACGATGTAGTAAAGGGCTATAATTATTTAGAGACTATAACTATATTTGTTTCTTGATTTTGCTACTTGAAGATATATGTGAGATTAAACAAAATACTAATTTTCTATGGTAATGAAAACAATTTGATGTTTCATTCAACTCGAAACAAATGTACTCTATCTGTTCGAGATCTGTTCAAGTGTCAATCCACACTGACATGGTAAACACTTAGGCCGAGATAGTAAATACTTAGGTTTAGACTGTAAATAGCGAGTAGAAGGCCTTGTTTGGTGAGGAGTGGGGGAGGCCCTGGGCTAGCAAAGTATTGTCCGAGCTTGTGTGTACACAGCCGGAGCACGCACGAGCCCTACTCCCCTTCAGAGATCAGCTGAGGGAATCCTTGAAGACCATCTCCTCCCAGCTCGATGGACGTGTCTTCGCCCAATCGCAATTAATCCCGCTCGGAACACAGTGCGCAGCTTCGATTCGCGCTCCTGCTGCCAAAGTGGGAGTATTATATTTTCATTTCCATGAAATCACCAAGCGAGTAAATCACTATTACTCAATCACACAAATTGTTGTGATAAATTGAATAATGTAGGATCTTCTAGGGCCTGACAATGGATATCTACTCTTTTCTGTTTACGAGGCAGACTCAATTTCTCGTTTGGGTCTTGATAATAGCCAGGCTAAGAGACATAAAATCACCAATAATATACGTGGTACCTATGTGTTATTATTCAATTAAAGTAGACTAAAAATATTTAAAAATAATTCTAAGAGAACAACAGCTATTTAAATGTTATTAAGTAATTTCGTATAAAAACAATATTTAAGTAAATAAAAAAAAATTTTTTTTCAAGTCAGTATTATATTTGTTGTGATATATAATCTCATATTAATTTTATATAATAAATGCTAGGAAATGGAATAAGAAGACTATCTCAGCCAGGACTCGAACCTGGATCTCCTGCTATCCGGGCTGGCGTGCTAGCCAATTACACTACCGATACAAGGCAGATAACCCTTTAAATTACCCGCAATCGTACTGGGAGTCTAAACATCCGAGTAAGACGAATATATTGTCTTATGCTCTAAGGAGCTAATAGAATAAAAAATCTAATCTATATACTTGCATTTATTGTAAAAAAAAAAAAAAAATATTGTCTAGAATTAATTATTAAAATAAATACAAACGAAAACTTTCATTAAAATAGTTTTTGTTCGATAAAATGATATTGAATGTTTTAAAATTATTCTAAATTTAATGAACAATTATACAAGATTTTTTAAAAATGTTTGAAGCTCTTCATCACAAATGAGCCCATTTCGCAAGCATAGTGGAAGCTATCATCAATGACTGACTTTTTTTTAGCCTTTATAAAGAATAAATAATTAATACAAAATTGTGATGCCTGCCTAAGAATTAATTTTAAGCAATATGTTTTTAAACTTTCTTAAAAAAAAAGTAAAAAAAAGTCTAAAATCAGTCAATTTACAAGGAATAGTTAACACACATAAAAAAATATAAGTAAGAGTGAAGAATACTCTTCGTCTTTCATCACCTAATAAATATAAATATAAATAATAATTCTTACCAATATCAAATTATTTCTAATTGTCTTTACTGATATTTCTTAACACAACATGAAATGTCTCCTTGATGATAGTTTTAAAAAAACTGATCAAGGTAACGAGTAAAACACTCTTATCACATTAAATTTATTTACATTGTGACTTGTTCAAATCTTTTGATTCAATAGATATTTTGGACGGACATATAACATCGCAATAATAGGTTTGGAATTATACTTTCACGCGGAAGTTAAATGTCTTTCAAGTAATACTTGTGAAAGTCTAGTTCACTATGAAGCAGTTGCCAGTGTGTGCACTGTAGTCCCTATGAGGGATAAATATGAACGAATACCTATCCGTACTTTGCGATGAATGGTTATCCGAAAGGTAATCTTGAATAACTGTGATTCAATAGAAGGGCAAGGGGATACTCTTGGTCACGTCCACCCCCCTGGGAAGTGAACAATCCTGGCAAGTCCCTGGAGAATTTCGTATTTGAATGTGTCCTGCTTTACGCCGGGTAGCATTAAGTACGTTTCGAGAGGCTCGAACGCTCCAAGATCAATTTAAAAAGGGGAAAACATTTATATGGGGAATTTAAAGTGAATGATAGTGGAGAAGTCATTCATACAGACACCCATAGCCTTTATCAGATATCGTATTCAAGACCAATCCATTTTCCTTTTCTGCCAGACCTTCGAAATTTCCAGTAATAGTAGTCGTTATAAATCTTGAATTTTACATTTAAGGATACCTACATACACATTCAATGTATATACTGCGTACATAATATCCTTATAGACGTGGCATTATTTATGTAAAATAATATTAAATAAGAAATGCGGTTTCCGTATTTTTTTGTTATATCTATCGATAATTATTGATTTTTTTTGTAGTAGCTATGGTTAAGGGACTTTTGAAATTTTATATTTAGTCTTGCCTTTTCCGTAATATTTGAGTGATATATTGACTTAAAGCATTGAAAATAATGAAGCTATCTATTGGAAATACTTCAATACCCTCTGTTTTATATTATTATTTGACATGTCTGTTCTTTTCTCTAAGCATAATATTTTAGAGCAGTCACACACATCCGTGTTTTCTTCATACATTCATTTTACCCTATTGTAAAAGATAAATTTAAATTACTTATCCTAACTGTTTTCGGCAGTGCAGAGTCGAAATTACTACTGTGTTCTTTCAGAGGCCTTTGTTGATGTCCGCTACAACAGGGGTCTGTTGAGATGTGGGGGAGGGAGTTTGAGGTTCATCAATCATAATTGCTGAAGATAAGTTACCTCACCATCAGTGAATCTTGAGTTATATCAATAGTGCCAGTAGAAATTTACTTCCATGAAAGCAACTTATACTATTAACAAGACAACTAAAATAACGTTACATTAAATGTAAACAACAAAAATTGATATATTATATACTATAAACTATATTATATATTATACTATATACAAGTTTCTTGGAACAATAAGGTTTTCTGTAAATGGTGTCCCATGAAGCAGCAAACATATGAAGATAGAAAAGGATTTTAAAACGTTCATGGCTATATATCAGATTATTAATAAGAAACTATATAGAAATATAGTTATTATTTCTGAAAATCACGTAGCGAGTTTGTTAATGACTGAAACCAACAATAAAAAGGGATATTTGAGAAAGAGTGAAGTTTAATTTTTTAACATTATCTTCATCATGATCAACACACACACACACACCCATATATATATATATATATACACGAACATTGCTATAGATGTCAACATAAATTTTAAAGCTTTGATGTTTATATAATAAAAATAAATCTTTATAAAACTAGGTATTAAATTTTTTATTATTAAAGAATTTAAAGAAGAATAGCTATGTTGCCTGCTTTGAATGAGGTAGGAAATGAATTATAGATAGTACAAATTCAATAACCTTTAATTTTGAGATATGATAAAAAAGAGGTATAAATCACAATAGATGTACAATGCAAACCCCTAACGTAATAAATTTTAGTGATATTTACGAAAATACATATCATATCGAAAAGCTTGACATAGTCCTTTTAATATTTTCAGAAGAAATAAATTTCATAATTTAGTTGCGTACATTTTTATTATGATACTATTAATAAGCTTAATATACTGACAATAGTGAAATTCGATCCTCCTCTAATCTCCACTTTCTCTAAAAACCATTATCCATTTCATATCCAACCCTCCTCTCTCCAAAAGGGGTATTGATTTAGATAATAGTTCTGACATTTCGCCATTTTCCAGTTATTAAGTTTTCCGACATTTTACATAAAAAACGGCGTAGATGCTTTGTTTGCAAGTGATGTACATATAATTGTATCCGTATTTTGCCCCAAAACTAGTTTATATGCAAATATTTGAGTCAGATGAAGGTAAATTATTATCAATCTTCCCATAGCTTGTTAAATATATATATA
>KZ808335.1:95850-109560 GCA_000696205.2 Oncopeltus fasciatus
GAAATCTTTATACTAAATTCAATTTTGTTCTTTTTAAAACTCTTCAAGCCCCAAGCGGAAAAAACGAAGAACGCTTAAAAATCAAATTATAGGATTCATTCCTGAACGATATATAATGGATGTGTTACATCAAGGAAATCAAAAGAAGTAGACCTTAAAATATTCTTGCCGATATATAATAACTTTATAAAACAAGGCAGGCTATTATGTTTTGTGCTGATGAAGAAATCAATATAAAAAATTAAAAAAAAAAACTTCGGGATGGAAGCATTTTAATTGAGGGTCATTATGATGCTCAATCATCAAAATTACTGAATTTAAAATTATATTACGAAATCCCGGTAAATGCTGAACAAAATCAAAGATTAAACAGTAGTAAAGGCTTAATATACTCAACTGAATTAGAGTGTGTTTCAACAAGGGATAAGTGGCCCTACTGCTAGATTTATTCTTACCTTCATTTATTAAGCTAGATAAAATTGAATGACCCATCTTTGATATCAGCAATTCTGAGGTGTTTTAACATATGTTGCACAGACACCTTTGGTATTACTTATCAAAACTATAAAACGGCTCCCGCTGGTCATTCTCTCTTGTGTATAACCTTGAGTTTCTATTGTTTAATCTTGAAAAAGCAGGAGAGTGGGAAGTTGAAGGAGTGAAGCATCTTATCAGTTATATGCTGCAGTTGTACTCTACTGAAGAATGAGGATCTTGATTGTGTGTGTGCGAGAGGTGATTGAGGAATGGATTTCGTAGGTAATTAACGGAATGGTTTGGCAGATACTTTCACATAATATCTAAGAGACAATATTATTCTCCTGAGCTCAAGTGGCGTTTCCCCGGCTCCAATTTTAAGGCTATCTATTTGACTCAATCTGAGTGCACCTGTGGCGATTTGTAGGTCATGATGTTTCACTGAGTAAAGACTAGCACAAGCATATGCTAACACAGCCATAATCGATTATAGATCTTGTTAAAGGCCGATAGAAGAGCAGCATAATATTCAACCTCAGTTTTTAGGCACTATTTTCTCTATTAGTTAACAGACTGATAGTGTTAATGAGATGGGTCTGTAGCAAGAAAACACATTTAATGGATAACCTTTTTGTTAATTGGCACGATCTTTGTCAATGATCTGGGAAAATTTTCAAATAAATAAATTCCTTATTTTAGCATGATTAATATTGATAAATTTTTAATCATAGCTATGCATATGGAATATAAACCGGGAGCAGTGTCTTTTCTGCTTCACAAATCATGGTTAAATACTTGGGTATTGAAAGGAATGTTAAACGTGTGAGAAGGATTGTCAGGGAAATGCAAAGCGATCGTTTCCTTATTCATTTTCATTGGTAGAAAAGCTTTAGTTTAATTAACTGTGGCGGAAATATTGCTTTAATGCCGACCTGGAGGGTTTGAATGGCCTGGTCCACCGTGCGAACCGACGCTCACAGTTTAGAAACTTCAATAAGGACTCAGGCAGGACTGAGTAAACAAATGCCAATTATATGAGGCTAGTTCGGTCTTTTGCCGGGGCATGGCCCCCTGTTTGGGCTTTCTCTTTCATGGGCGCCTTTCGACTGTCAATTTTCCCATCTCGCGGTAAACATCATGATCCACCTTATTTCTATTGATATTCATTGTTACACATACAAGGCAAAAAAAAAAAAAGGCAAGCTCTAGTTGCAATTCTAATGACCAAACTGCTCAAGTGAAAACCTTTTGTATAATTTGTATTATCAAGAAAAAAAATTTGTATAATTAATTAAGTTGGGACCCATGTAAATGGCAGGAAAACATCGAAGCTATTCATAAAATATTATTACTCCGAGTTTGAAATAGTGAAGTGTCTCTAGCTGCCTAAGTCAGAGCTGCTTATTGCACTGAAATATTCTCATGGAACCAAATTTAATACAATAGCTTCATTGTCTAGAGAGTTCGGAGGTCTCTAGGAAAATATGAAATCAGACTTCTCATTTAAAACTTTTAGTATCCATTGTTTATGTCATAGATAAGTGACAGTAGACATGAAGAAAATGGAAAGCATGAGATAGAAATCAAGTGTCTAGACTTGGTGGATATATCCTGGTGGCGAAGATGGAGTAAAAGGCGGCAATAAACTCCATAAGATCTGCTGGTCTGTCTGCCTTTGTTGATAGTCAAATCCGACGAGAGAATGTGTTTTTCGCTCGATTTAAGCACAAATATAATCCCTGTTGACAGAACTGGGTTTTATCTCTTACACGGAGGAGTCATGTTATTTTTCCTGCTTTCTCCTTCTACAAAAGCATCTTTTTTTTCTTCTTTTTTATTTTATTTATTTTTATCGTCTTTTTTATCCCTTTTAAAAGCAACGGGGACTGAGGAGTGAAATGGGGAAAGTCATGAAATGGCAATCGCTGTCTTTTTTCCTTTCTTCCTCGGTAATTTTTTTCTTTTTTGTATTTATTTCGTTATATTTCTTTCGGTTAATTTACTTTACCGCCTTAAGCTGAGTGTAGGAGGACTCCATTGTTCCACATCAAATCCATGTGGAACCAACTAACAGTTTAGCTCAATTTGGATAAAAGACGTAAAACAATAAATCTTACAGACAATCACTGTATAATTCTTATGTTGAAAAGCTTAAGTTAAATTGTTTTTCGTTGGATATAATAAGTTTTTTTTTTTTTTTTGCTAAGGCTAATATCACATTCTCAATATATCATTAAACACTCAATTATATTGAGATTAGAGAACATTCATTGTAATCCACTTCAAATATTTATAATAGAATAAGTAAATTTTTTTAGTGAAGAACGTTAACAGTTTATTAGCGTGATTGTAGTGATATTTCTGAACATGTAGTTCGAGAGGACTAATATAAGGTTTCTGACACTTGGACACACCGGATCTCCACAATGGAATAAGTAATACTGTAAAAACTATTTGATGGAAGATGTAGCTAAAAAATAAATGACTATAAACACTTATTTAGTGCCTTAATGAATTCGCGTTCTTAGTCGTTGAGGTTGGAGTCGTCTCTTCAGGAACCTTAAATGCATTACCTAATTTATTAAAATGAACTTTAACTTCGAAAACTACGTTAAAACTTTATAGTCGGTAGTGTATTTCAATAGCCTTCTCAGAACGCAAAAGGGTCAATAAATATTTTAGAATTTTTGTCACTTACTTCCATCAAATTATTTACTGTTAGCGTTATGTATGTTATTACATACATTATATTATTGTTAGAGCTTAAATTACATTTTTCATATAGTCATTACCTCTTAGTATCTTCTGAACCCATTATGACTATTGGCGGCTTAAACTTTGGCGAATCAAAATAAATTTTAAACAATAACAGTACTCGATGGGTGGAAGAGTTTTAAAATTCAGGGAAAGGAGTATCTCAGATAAGTCTCAACCAAAATTTTTGTTGTTTTTTTTTCCAATACTCTATATTTGTTTTTATTTTCATGATTTCATTGGATGATAATTTTTAATGAAAATATTGCACAAAAATGTTTTTGAAGGAGAAGGAATGTACTTTTGATGGGATTTTCAACAAAACATTTCATGATTGCCATGAATTTCATCAGTCACAATCTACGTCTATGTTCTAACGTGTCCTAGCCTACCAAATGAAATATCTAACGTGTCCTAGCTTACCAATCGAAATATCTAACGTATCCTAGCCTACCAATAAGCCATCCTTTAATCAGTGCCCTATCACACTGGGGAACAGATTATTTGTTGAGTTGGAAATGACACTGTTTTTTCACTAATTCTTGGCGTCTGAATGTGATAATAACCTCAGATTATGTCTATCCCGCCTACTTTTTAAACTACAGGATATCCTCATAAATCATAAAAATCTTGCATTTAAAAAAACATAAAGTAAAAACGTGCCAAATACCCAGTTTGCAAAACATTTAAGTTAAATCGAGTTCATACATGTAATATTGTTTAAGTAATGAACAGCACTTAAAAATTAGTATAAACATTTTCGTTTGTAGCTTTTTCTGGAGTGTTTAGTTTGTGTACATTCGCGCTTGATGCTCCAACAATATTCAGCCATCATATGTACGGCCTATCTACCTTGAAACTTGAACCCAGGCATTTTTTTTTTTAGTTCAATCTATTTTTTCAAGCACAATTACAATGTTAAAAATGTAAATAAATCATCAATTTATAGTATTTAAATATTCTTATAATACAGCCAGTTCAATACGTACTTAATGGAATTTGATATCCACAGTTATTTAGTAGTATTTCCCTTTTACTTTTTATGTGCCCTAATTACTATATCAGAATAAGTACTTATTTATTTACTTTATTTAATTTAATAAGAAAACTCCAAGTTTTATTACGAATTTTTAGTTCAGCTGGAAGGATTTCGATACGTTTTCATTGCAAGGAGTTTCCGTTGGGTGTAAATTTCTCAACAGTTTTTTAAATGTGTTAATTTCAACAATTTTTAAGCATATTGAAAATAATTTATTTTCTCTCTGAAAATATAAAAAATAATAATAAATGAGGAGTGGGGGAAATTACTTTCTTTTCGTTCAAATTTCTTTTGATGGACGCGAATTCTCCCTAGCTATCCTGAGGCATCTAAATTATTTTCCTCGGCTCGGAATGGGGACGCAGTCCCACTAGGCGAGATAATATGGAATCCGGAAAGTAGACAATTTATCCAAAGATTCTCCCCTCTCTGTCAGCTGTCTATTTATCATCTGCCATTACTCTGGTAAGAGTCTTCCTCTGGGAAGACCTATCAACCAGCCGCAAAAGGTGAATATTCCAGCAGCTACTGGAAAACCGAACCTCCCGCCGAAGGTTATTAATGAAAAAAAATGAAATATGGCTCCCAAAAGAGACATCAGGTTTCTATCGGCTCTGAAGCACCCTCGAAAAAAAAAGTCAGGAACCCCTCCCTTTTAGCACGCCAGCAACCTCCCTACCGCCCTTTTCTGAGTTATAGCAGTGCCCTAAGCTTCCCCCCACCCCATCGAATGATGAAGTAACTTGCCAAAAAGGTACGATCAATTCGGGGTTTTTTTTTTTTTTTTTTTTCCACCCATTTCCCAGTGCCATCGTCAACTCAGTTTTCCATCACTTCAGTTATTAGCTGATTTCACTAAATAAACAACCAACCGAGAAGCTCTTATAAAGGTCAAAGGCTTTTCAACAAATTCAAATAAAAAATGCTCATAAAATACGAAATTAACACAACATTGAAATTTTCCTCTTATTTTTTAGTTAACAGGAAAATTTGAGGCGAAAAGTGGTCTTTTTTTTTTTTTTTATGTTTCAAAATGGTCAGCGCAAATACCATCTTATTTATAAATAAATATATTTATTTTTTGATACGCCTAAGCATTCTGTACATGTGAATTTTCTCATATTGACTCTTCTTGTATTTGACCAGAAACCTAGAATTTGAACATGGTTTATTATTTAAGATAAATTCCTGCTGAAAAGCTATTCTGATAACTTATCTGTAAATTTGAAAGAACTGAGGAACTGAATATATATATATATGTGTGTGTGTGTGCGCGTGTGTGTGTGTTTTTCGGTTCTTGTGAAAACATTTTCCTATAAAACTTTTGAAAAATTAAATAAAAGTTGATTTCATAAAAATATAAGTATATCTGTTCAAAGCGTGAGGACTGTGTGAACTTTTCCCCTTTAAACAATGCAACCCTTATTGAAATCCAGTATATTATCCAGTTAAATATGTCTGATAATTTACTTATTAACTATCATACCTTCTAATATCTGTCTTCATTGGTTTCTGCAAACCATCTTCTGTTGGCGCGAGCCTTCGGACATTGTCCATCTTCTGGCCGAATACATGCAAAGTAATAAAAATGGTCGGAAGAGGGATAATGTCCGAAAGCGCCCGCCAACAGAAGATGGTTTGCAGAAACCAATGAAGACGGATAATAGAAGGTATGATAGTTCTATATTCATTAGTGGTGGAAATAATCTTTTAGATTATTTACTTATTAACTCTCCAAAATCCACAATACCATTTTTCAAGCAGAATTATATATGATATAAAAATTATATTATGCATAATTTTGTATCTGTATTTTTTTTTTTTTTTTTTACAGATATTAACTAATATGAAAACCAAATGAACACAATTTATAAATTGTTACATGACAAAATAGCAGGAAGTGAATTTCACTTTCTGCCATATTTTGCTTCTCATAGAAAAAAGAAGATTGACATAGATATTCATAGGAAATGCATAGGTATTGTAAGAAATTAATATGGTGTTTATTGGAAAAGTGATTAGCACCATATTAATTGTATTGATGTGAAAGGTCATTATCACAGCACTAGTTAAAAGTCTCTTTATACATAGCTCTTGCCTCTTATTNTATATATACACATACGAACGCACAGAGAAGGGTCTAGACCCGAATGAGAGAAGGTCCTGGACCAATCGGGACCGACCTAGACCTCCGCTAGTATAAAGTATGTTCTGGACCTAACCCGAGGCCCAATATAAGTAGCTCGCCCGCGCCTGGATGGTGTGCTATAGGTGGTGTACCAATCGCGTTACCATAGCTACCGGTCTTGAGTTTCCGATAAGTGATAAACTAATTGTGACAGTTCAATGATAAATAGATTGTTGTGATAATTCTTAGTGCTTCTGTAATAAGGACTCATTGTTTATCATTGTAAAGTACCAGTAAGTAATGTAAATAATCTAAAAGGTTATTTCCACCTGTCATACCTTACATTGTCCGTCTTCATTGGTTTCTACAAACCATCTGATGGCGTGCGCTTTCGGGCATTGTCCATCTTCTGGCCGAATACATGCGTTCACTGTCACTGTCTGTATTCATCTGTGTTACACAGATGGTTTGCAGAAACTAATGAAGACGGACAATGTAAGGTATGACAGTACCAGTAAGTAATTGTTGATATCTCTGATTGTTTAATAGATATAATTGTAGTGACAGATTGTTAACTAGCTGTAAACAATTGGATATGGTAATAAATTAGAAGTGTTAGGTATATATATANTTAACATTCCAGCAGAATAGGTTAAATCATCTGTTTTTAAGAAGAACAATAATAAACTAACTGTATATGTTAAGTCATATGTTTTATAATGCTAACAGTTTTGACTAATGGTCAAATGATTTAATGATAAATTGAATGCGATTATGTAACGGTATTACCTAAAAGGACTAATTATTTTGATTGAACTCGCTTAATCGACGACAAATAAGGTTATTATTAAATCAACATGGCTCCACTATCAATGAAGTAATATCGCAGGACGTGATGGTAAACATGTAAATTACTGTTTGAGCCAATATAATAAAGCTGAATGAGCTTCTATAATCAATTAAATGTAAGTTATTTTTATGCAATTTTATACATTATATGAAATTTAATTATAATTGTGTGTGTTTATACATATATAAATGTCAGTCAGGTATATGCCGAATGTATAGACTACCCAAATTGTGAACACATATAACTCGCCACTGTTTTCTATACCCTTGGCAGGCTACCCATTAGTACAGGGGCGGCTCTGCGAGAGGTCTGATTGGCCGAATGCCACCAGTGTAGGGCTGGGTACGAGTTGTAGGGGGCTTCCCCCACCCCAAACAATTCCGTTCTAAACCTTCACCTGTCACTAGTTTCCAACAGTTGAAAAAAAATTCGCTTGTTTGTTCCATTTATCGAGACTCGGAAAATAACTGAGTGGATAATTAGGCCAAAATTTTAATTCAGTATTTATTCACTTATTTTTCTTTTATTCTAAGAGCTGATTATTTAAATAGTCGGTGGAAAACAAATTTTCCATGTGTTGAGAAAATATTTTTATGTAAGAAAAGAAAATGACGAATGCGGAATTCCAAGTTACACTTCGTTTGTTTTACAAGCGTCCGATGCTTAAAAAACAAAAACAAAAAAAAAGCATTATTTACATTTATGTCAAATACCCTTCGTTGAATAGACATTAACAGCTATGTCAGAAGGTAATAGATAAAATTTAAAGAAAAATGCAACTTCCATATTGATAAGTTACAATAAGCAAAACAGGAGTGAAATGTATCTTTCACAATAAGTAAAATCAGGAAATTGGGTTAACGTAATTATTAAATTATCGTATTTTTGCTTTAAAAAATGCCTATGAATTTTCCATTTACGATTAGGATAGTTTACATAGATTAGTAAATTGGGTTAGCGTAATTATCAAATTATCGTATTTTTGCTTTAAAAAAATGTGTCTAATTTTTTATTTACGATTAGGATAGTTTACATGGATCAGGAAATTGGGTTAGCGTAATTATTAAATAATCGTATTTTTGCTTTAAAAAAATGCATCTAAATTTTCCATTTATGATTAAGATAGATTACATAGATAAGGAAATTTGGATAGCTAATTATTAAATTATCGTATTCTAGCTTTTAAAAATGCGACTTAATTTTCCATTCATGATTAGGATAGTTTACATAGATGAGGAAATTGGGTTAGCGTAATTATTAAATTATCGTATTTTTGCTATAAAAAAATGCATCTAAATTTTCCATTTATGATTAGGATAGTTTACATAGATCAGAAGAGGGGGTTAGCATAATTATTAAATTATCGTATTTCTGCTTTAAAAAAATCCATCTGAATTTTCCATTTATGATTAGGATAGTTTACATAGATAGACCAGAAGTAGGGGTTAACTCGAAATCTTTCTGTAACAAAACTAACCGCCGGATGTAATTTCTTTTTGAGCGAAATGATTTGGTAATGAAATAACAATGGCTGAGTGTTTTCTGCAGTTCAAAAAATTATTAGGAGTAAGGTCTGAAGCTGAAGTTGAATACTTGATTATAAAATTTTCAAAGCCTTATTGGCCGTAATTTTTGTTTAAAGAGAACTTAACATGGTGCGTTGAACTCGAATCATGAAAATAGGGGCACATCTGATAAACTGTAAGCGATTAAAGGCTTTTTCACGATTTCACTGATTTATAAATTGTATTTAATATACAGTGAAATCGACTTAAGTCGTGGCCGATAGGTAATGTCGTATTTAAAACATGACAGTTGGAGCCTCCGTCTGATAATTTTTTTAATTTTTGCTTTTCCCCTTGATATTTGTGTCGAACATAATCGTGACAGATCTTTTGTCCGCGATAAGACGAAAATGATTTCCTAGAAGATAACAGCGCCACTTCCTAAGCGCTTCCACGATGGCGTAGGCTTCTTTTTCAATGGAAGAATGTTTACTTTCGGATTTCGTCAATGTTCGCGAGAAAAAAGCGACAGGCCTGCGATTTTATGTCAGCTTCGCTGCTATAGCTCCGTCAGAGGCGTCTGTTTCGACAGTAAAAGGAGTTTGTGGGCCAACAGAAGAAAGCACAGCATTTTCGACGTCAAATTTCAGTTGATCAAAACGTTGATTTTGTTCCAAAAATGGCAGTTTAAAATCGAGCAAAAGCCTAATTTTATCAGCGAACCTGTATGTAAAAGGAGAATAGTGAGCGAACATGCCAAGCGCTCGCCAAAGACCAGGTTTGTCTTAAGAGAGCGGCAAACTTAGTATGTCTTAGGACAGACATACCTTCAAAAAATGGCCCTACTTACCGCATCCTCTGCAAATTACTTCTCTGGCCGGACATTTTGTACGAGGGTGTCTTCTGTTTCCGTCGAAGTAACACCTGCTGTTGATAGCTGCGATTGCCGCGGGAGAATACAACCGCGGAGATTCCGTAGACTGATAAGAATTAAGTCTCAAACCAGTCTTCAATTCTTCCCGATATTGCTTCAATTGTCGTACGCCCTTCTCATTGGTTACATTTGCGCTCGAGTATCAGAAATACTACTCTGATTGTTTTTGTGCTAATTCGAGTGACCTCGCCTGTTCGTAAGCGTCAGATAAGGTTAACGTAGAATTTTCTAGAAGTCGTTAGTCTCGTAATGCGATGATGTTAGACCTCTGATAAAGAATCTCTGATGTAGTCTTCTTCCTTTTTTTCAGCCGATACCGCTTTGAACTGACAGTCTTTACTCAGAAGTCTTAATTCCTCCAAGTATTGATCAATTGCTTTTCCAGCTTGTTGATCCCTTGCCGCTAATCGATGTCTTGCAAATATAATATTTACAAGTTTTACATAAAGTTTTTTTAGAGTTTCATCGCCGCCGTATATTTTCTGCACTTACTTACGTATAATAGGAAGTTAACATGCAGCTTCAGCTTTTCCTCTTCAGTAGCTTGGCAAGCTAACACAAAATTTTCGAATGTCTGAATCCAGTGGTTCCCCTTTAATGTTCATCTTTCTCATTTGGTTCTAAACCGAAACGTTCTGGCGTAAGCAGGCGATCCATGGCTTCCTCTCATTTAAAGTCAAATAAATTGTAATAGATTATACATCTGAATTAAGGTTTTATTTGTCTTTAATACTAGCACAGTTGAAATAACATGTTACATTTGGAGGAGCGTTAACAAACTAGCAGAATAGGTTAAATCATATGTTTTTAAGAAGAACAATAATAAACTAACTGTATATGTTAAGTTGTATGTTTTATAATGCTAACAGTTTTGACTAATGGTCAAATGATTTAATGATAAGTTGAATGCGATTCTGTAACGATATTACCTAAAAGGACTAATTATTTTGATTGAACTCGCTTAATCGATGACAAATAAGGTTATTATTTAATCAACATGGCTCCACTGACAATGAAGTAATATCGGAGGACGTAATAATAAACATGTAAATTACCGTTTGAGCCAATATAATAAAGCTGAATGAGCTTCTACAATCAATTAAATGTAAGTTATTTTTATGCAATTTTATACATTATATGAAATTTAATTATAATAGTTTTAAATTATTCAGAATGGTTACTCTAGATAGTTAGGTTTGCATTATAGGTCTTTTTCTTCTGCTTAAATAATTTTTTTTCATACAATTTCTGTGTAAATTTATACTTGAAGCTGCAATACATTGTGAAAACAAATTAGTAAATTAAGTTTCTTAATAAAGTGTAAAAATTCAGTTTAGAGATTCACATTTTACATTTTTACGAAGAAAATGTCGCTTTTATTTCTTCAAGTAACTGTACAAGCTGACAAAAAACAAACAAAAAAAAAAACTATAGATTTTTGACGTTTATGTTATAATAACTTAGGAGGTAACTTATTTCAGGTAAATGTTCCAGTATTTTTTCCCACCCTAAGAAACTTCATATAATTTGTCATTTATACTCTCCTCAACAACATGTGCACTAATGCTTCTTTATTAAAGGAAAGAAAAAAATTAAATTAAATTAATTTTTCTTCTATGAATGACCTTTTGTAAACCAATATAGTTTTAACATTTAAAACCTGATTCTTACATTAAAATATTTTTGTTTCATATTAATTTAGATGTGTATTTTATCAAACGTTAAACAATATTTTAATTTTATATAGAACTTTAGAATCCCTTTATTCCCCAAAATTCTATTTTATTTTTATTGTAGAAAGTTGTACTATCTCAAATATTCAGATTTCTTTTTGTTGTCATATAAACTTATGGTAATCATTAGACAGATTTAATATTAACGAGCTATAAATTATATATAAAAATTGACACGCTTGCGAAAAATCTTATTTTTTTAATTCAATCTTAAAAAATATCTAAAATATCCACTTTTCAATGCTTTTGATAAAACTTTCTTTTAAATAATATTAGTTATTCTATTGTAATCTATTAACTGCTGTTGTTAATAACGATATTAAATGATTTAATTATTTTATACCCAGTTTTATTCTTAGTTGTTTTGTTTTTTTTCAATATGTGTTAGCCTCCCCTTCAACCAAATAGGATCATGGAGGGAGGGGCTATCTATGATTGCCAACCCACTTTGAGTATCCATGGCTCAGGACCAGCTTCTAGTTATCGATGAAAGCTTGCCCAGTGCGGGATTTGAACCCGCAGCGCCAGGATTGCAAAACCCGGACGGATCCCCTGTGCTACCCCGGCGCCATGATACTGGGTTGTGTTCCTATATTTGATAGAAGAATGTTACTGGAATTATTAAGAAATCGTATGATCATTATATTCAAGCATCCTACCATCGTCAATGACCAATAAATATATTTCGAGGTGCGAAAATCCGTGTAGCAAAGAAAATAACTCACAGGGCTTACAAATATCGACAAGTGACATATGGACTATGTACATAGTCATTATCTATATTTTTTGTATGCTTATTAAGCTGATGAGTCAAAGACTTTGCTGTCAAATAGTAGTATATTGAAATTCAGGAGTCTTTTTGTAACCTTACAAATTAGCGATATAAAAATCAAGTAGAAGGTGGAGATTTTAAACAATGGAATAAATCAATTTAATAAAAAAAGGATAAAGTCAAAATATGATACCTTTTTCGATTTTATGTACAAATTTATAAAAACAAAATAATTAACTATAACATATTAACAGTAACAATATTTTGGAATAGTTGTATAAATATCCTAACAATAACTTGAGAATCAAATTAATCATTAAATCAGGTACTAATAGAATATTTTAAAACTATGATTTTTAGCCGCCATTTTCTATTGAAATAGTTGTCATCTTTCATTCTTCTCCCTTTTCTTGTTCTAGTGTTTTGTGATTTTGTGAAATATGAAAAGTGTAGGTATTTTAAGGCTGCACTATTTTTAATGAGATTTTTATTCAGGCATACTTTATTAGTCAGAGTTTTGAAAACTATAATGTTTAAACAGAACATGATCGTTGATGATAAACGAAATATTCCTTAAAATCATTTTTTTTTAACTCAATTAATTTTTCCAATTCTTCATGTACATTTATGTATAATATTTTTGTAGAATTTTCTTCTTAAAAGAGATTTTGAACTCAAATAAATAAAAAAAAGAAGAATCATAAAAACTAAAAATTAAAATGCATTATAAATTAATAATTCAACATATATTCTGTTTATTATTCGTACAACCATGAATTCCTAAATGCATTCCTAATTTAGAATAATAATAATAAGTAATAATTATGCTTAAAAATGTCTACATCTTATTGATTTTTGTTATAAGTATTATGTTGTATTTTACTCTAGCAGGTAATCTTTAGTAACCGTTAACTAATACCTAAGTATTATAAACGTTTGTTTTTAATAGATATACACTTTTCTGTATTAAAAAAAGAAAAAGAAAAAAAAACTTTTAAAATTGTGGTGAATATGGTGAATAGTAACAACCTTCCATTTATATTTCGAAATTTGATTTACAAAATATGGCACAATACTCGAAAATCTGAGTATTATTAAATAGCGGATTATGAATGTTTCAATTTAAGTTAAGATTATGTAAAAAATCAATTTAAGCTTTGTTCATCGCACATTTATATTTTTCGCTTTTTAATAATTTACAAAAATTAAAAATAATGCATAACATTATTACACAAGACATTGAAAATTATTTTTTCTTGAATTTAAAGCCTCTTAATTTGTTGAGGTAAAGCCTTTTTGCGCTATTACTTAGTATAATTCGGTAAATCAAAATTATTTTGTATGTTATTTCATATATGTTAACATGAGTATGTTAACTCATATATTAGCAAATAAATAAATATCTGTAACTCACTGCAAATACTTCAGTATACTTATAATACTCGTAAGATTATGATTTGATAAGAGTATCTGTTAGTATATATTTCGGCCGACAGGCGATAAGAATTTATATATATA
>KZ808335.1:120091-146624 GCA_000696205.2 Oncopeltus fasciatus
AAGCCGCAAGTCAACCTTAACTGTGACCAACAAACTTACCATTTATAAGACGTTACTGAGACCTATCTGGACGTATGGAGTCGAACTGTGGGGAACTGCTAAACCCTCCAACATCCAAAGAATACAGTCCTTTCAATCCAAAATCCTAAGAATCATAGTTGATGCACCCTATTATGTCACAAATTCCTTACTCCACAATGACTTCAAAATCCCTTTAGTTAAGGACATCATTACAACCCCTTTTAATAAATTCCACTTTGGCCTTTCCATACATCCCAATCCTTTAGCCCAAACTCTATCCAGTATTACCCATCCTGATAATCCACCACGTCGCCTGAATAGGAAATGGCCCCGAGACCTTCTCATTGCCAACACTTCATAAAAAAGAAATAATATGAAGAGAAAAAACAACAAAAAAACAACCTGTGTATTGTAAATAGAGATTAAGGAGTTCTGCCATTGGGCAGCTTTTCCATCATGTGAAGTACACGCTAAGTTCTTTCTTATTTTTCTGTATTTATATTAATTTATACTGTGATTATTAACCAGCACATTACTAGATACAAAACATGTAGAAAGTAATTAATAATAAAGTTTAAAAAAAATCAATTATCCGACCAACGTGAATAACTTGGCCAATATATGGAAATTTACTAAATTTAATATTGTATTGAAAATTATTTCCTCAGTTGAGAGAATGAAAGAAAAAATCAAGATAAAATGCCTCAAATTTTTCTTGTTTGGATCTTGTAGCATGGACTGGATAAAGCTGGGAGGACTGGTGCATTCTGTCGGCGAGTGTCCTGTTTTCTTAGGTCACCTCAATGAAGTTCCTTTTCAACTGAAGTTTGTCCTAGGCGCCCTTGAGACGAGACATAGCTCCAGCCACGACTTAGGGTTAAGCTGACACATGGTGTTTCATGATTTGTTTCCCACACATTATATATGTACCCCTTTTTCGATAGACTTGCCCTTCGGGATGACAAGCAGATTTGCCAGTTCAAAACATTACTCAGCAATTCCTAATATCAGCTCCCACTTCAACCTTGTACAAATAATTCACTTTAAAATGTGAAATTTGCACTGTCACCAGAGTGATTTAATTCCTCTTGTCATCGCAGTTTCAATTAAAAATAAAACAATCATTACTTTAGATTTTTAATTGACTGAATCAATATATATATAATGAAATGAACACATTGGATTTTAATGTAATCCATCACTTCGCACAAGCGTTAGATCTCTATTCCGAGCTTTTTCCTTTTTTTATTTATATAAAATGTATTTTAGGGTTTAAATAGCTTAAGTTCTACTAGAAGTATTTTTTTTATTTTTTCTAACTAAATTTGTCATATAACTTTTAACTTGAATGACTTGCGAAATGTGACAAAGATAAGTGGAAGATTAATTATAATGTAAAGCGCCCAAAAAATTTTTTATTTATTTACCGGGTTTTATATTTACACTTAATAATGATTTCTTTAGTGATAAAAGGCATACATTCTGCATGAGAAATGTGTGACGTATTTGTATATAAGATGATCACAGCTTAATTGGACAGTTAGGAGTGAGGTTTTACCTGCATCAAAAATTGTAATTTTACGTTTTATAAGCTGCAATATTTTTCTCATTGAAATTAAGCATGCCACTTTTAAATTTAAAATAAAAGGATGGCCTGCAGTGTGCTTGACTCTTAGTATAGAACATTTGAAAAAATGTGTTTCATTAGTGGCGAAGGTTACATGGCAAAGTTCGAAGATGGTTATAGAGGATCTGGATCAAAGTATAATTACTTTAGTCTATGAATATATTTCGAGGATATATATTCAGCCCTGGGGAAGATTATATATATTTTAGAATTATCGGCCTACACTGAAGTAATTGTGCCAAATTTTTTTTTACCAAGCTCCTCAATAACCTTCAAACTCTCTCTCTCTCACTATATGTGTGTGTGTGTGTGTGTGTGTGTGTGTGTGTGTGTGTGTGTGTGTGTGTGTGTNAGAGGGAGGAGTTTGGAGTGATAACCTTGACTGTTCGTAGATAGGTGTTCGTGAGGAGTCGCCGGATAAAGACGGTCGAGGATGTCCTCTTCGACAGGAAATTGATCTCACCTCGTCAACTTTGACTTCCGCTCGGGCCGTCATCGGCGGATCCGCCCATGTGCTGAAGGAGTTCATCTGGAGGGTTCGTCAACCGCTCGATACATCTTGGGTGAAAGAACAACTACCGCCAAGTGTAGAAATGTTGATGAACAGAAAAAAAAAATATATATATATATGTGTGTGTGTGTGTGTGTATGTATGTATGTGAAATTTCCTGTATATAAGTGTGTGTGAGTTTGTGTGATCTCATTCAATGATCTTATTCTCTGAAATGTGGTATTTTTCATTTGTGAGAGAAAAAAATTCTAATTCTAATATTCTATTTCGATATTTAATGACTATTTAAACGATGAGCAGTATTTTCATTTTATTACGGCATATTTTTAGACTTATTAAATTATATATTATGCTAAGTTAAAAAAATCATAGATCGAAATAATAAATTATTGTTATTGTGATGTAGTTGTAATAATTTTGACTACATTAGTACTTATTTTGCATATTGAGTATGTAAAAGTTATTCGTACGTCCATGCTTTTGCATGATTAGGTAGAATGAATAGGCAGCTTGCATAGATTTCGAAATCCACTTAACTTTTGTAGAGTCGTCCGGTGAAGTTCTCAAGGGCAGTGAAATCCCTTGGCGTTGTCAGAAGATCTTGCTGTATTTGCCGAGAGAAACACAGGTAATTAACAGTCAGCGATATGTCTCCCGGACCTATAACATACGGCGTCATCTGAGGTCAGGCCCAGCTGGGAGCCAAGCAATTAACTCAGCTCTGCTCTACCTCATAAGTCTCCCCGGCTGACCTCATTCCTTCAACCCCTAATGATATACACCTATGATTACCTGATTCTATTATTAACTCACCCCAATATTCCCGAAATTAGGCTTCATCGTCTGCGAGTTATGGCTTGGCATGATAGAAGATCCAAGTACCAAAGAGTGCAAAATATGTCAGATTAATACTTTATCTGTGACTAATCAAATACATTTTTTTTAATTACAGACAACTAGCGGAACATAAACAAACTAAGGTAGAATCCAAGCATTTTTCTTCTGTACGTGAATTGCCTGAGCTCGATTTACTAATAGATAGATAGAGCCATATATATAGTAATCATGAACAGGTGGGAAGAGTGTGCAGTGCACACACAAAAAGGAAAAATCATTCTTGAGAAAGAATGAGATGGAGAGAGTGAGAGAGAGAGAGAGAGAGAGAGTGAGGGAAATATGTTACAGTCAGAAAAATGTAGAAAACGACAATCTTTTGTCAGAATGTAGTTTCATATTGGTATTTACATTACGAAAATGTAGTTAGCTATCTTATTTAGGTCTATTATATTTTTATGTAGCCTGCTATTTTGCAAAGAAAAGTTGATGAAAAGTTCTCAGTAACTGTACTCTCAAGTTTTAAAAGTTATCAATCTATTCACATCGGTATCATGACGTGACAAAAGAATCAAGAAATATTGCCCGTTTAAAATGATATTTACATATGCCCGCGTGTATGAGTTCAAGCGTCCGCGATTTGTAAAGCAATTAAACAAAATTCCTAAATCATTCAAAATCGAATCATTCGTAAATAGCTGAATTCGGTCGAGGAGTTAAAGCTAGGTTTAGAAGAACCAAAACTTTAAATTAATCATATTAAAATTATCATTTGCGTAATGTATAAAAATAAATATGTATAAAGTGTGATTTTATATCATTTATATTAGCTCTACTCTAATTTAAAAAAAACATAATAATAATAAATAACTCAATAAGAAAGATATTTAAGAATTCTATAATTTCTAAGTACAGAAACCAAATAAGTCTTTATATTTTTACTTTCAGTCGCTTAACAGTGACAAGCATTAGAGAAAACTGGGAATCTATGTCGTCTGAGATTTCTCTTACGAACAGATTCAGAAGAATCAATCACACTGAAGAAGTACAGAAAGAGATTCTAGAAGAGAAGAGTGGTATTAATGAGGTTGAGGTTAGGCCAAACTCTTCGTACTCATGCATACTTAATTAACAAAGAAACACAACCATCTTATTTACCATTTCATCATCCGGGTTGGACCGAGTCAAATTGTTCTTATTTGCCGAGCTTTCGCACATCATGTGATGGCTTCTTCAGGGCTGAAAAGAGAATGAGGTTGACTACATCCTTTTTTTGTCACTTTAGAACACGTGGGTAGTACGTCATGGTCTCTGCATCTCTTAAGAAATGCTAGTTGTGCCAGGAGTCTCATTTTCTTCGATCTGAATTTGTCAATTCTCTTCATTCTCTGAACAACCATCTTGTTAAAATTGTCTGAACCCCCCAACTGTAAGTCACATTCTTGAAGAATGCCGATTAGCAGGCATGAAATCCCTAGAATACTCAAAGACATAGCACAACTCATGTACAGAATTATTATTTTCTTCAAAGATGTTAACCTTCTAAACAAAACATAAAATTCAGAACTAATCTGTTATTGTATTGAATGTAAATGTATAATAAACATAACCAACCTGCAATAGAGTATGCAAATGCAATTGTAAAGTCATAAGATCCAAACACAATACATATATTCTGAAAAAAAAAGCCTCTCTCCCTCCATATATATNTTATGGAGAAAGGACGAAGCTAGTACTACGATGTTTATGACCATTTATTAACATATTTTTCTATTCTATTTTTAAACAAAATTTTAAAGATAATATTGTAGTAATATATGATATATAAGTAGTAATATGGGATACTATTTTCAGCTTGTTTAAGATAAGCTAAGTAAAGGGATGAAAATTGTGTACTTGAAGCACTAACTATAGATAGGGGCATTTTAACATTCTCATGGGCGTAATTTGCATTTACGCGTAATGGAATATAATATGCAGCAAACAAATAGTTGTTCAAAAGCGTATTGTGTTAATCGTTAGTTTAGGAATTTAACAGATAACCGACCATAAATTAAAAATAGAGGGGTGTGTGTTTATATATATATATATATATATATAGCACCAACAATTTTTCGAAAAATAAAAAAGTTTAACAAGGCGTTGTAACCTAGACGTTAATCGCCTAAAAAACGCATAACTATATATATTCAGGTTGTTTTTACATATGCTTGATCATATTAAGCTGCAAGTTGTATAGTGTTCCACAATGGAAGTTAGCTCAACTCGAAACCATTCAGTCTCCTACATCAGTGACCCTTTACGTGAAACAGTGAAGGCCGACAAAAAGAAAGTCACCTCAGCCATGAACCGAACCCTGATTGGGAGCCACTTGAACCTTACTTGTGGCCACGGAACCACAATCCTTCGATAGCCTTAATTTACCCTAGACTCATGGCTTCGTCCAGCACCCACATTTTCATTTGCACAAGTGAGCTACACCCACTTTACACCGTCACTTCATTTTCTAGTTGGCAAGTTCCTTATAATCTAAGGGGATTGGCCAAACCCTGATTAGGGTTAACTTCTGAATCCCATTTATCTCCTCCGATCCACAATCTATTCAATTTCATTCTAACTTCCGGCCATCGCTAGGTCTTTAGAACAAGACACTATGGCATATCCTCTAACCATACCTTCATCCATTTTAAACTTTATTTGGAAACTATAACAGTATCCTACTCCTGGTCCTTTCATTTAGTCCGCATTCCAATCAGCTCTTGAAAACTCAATCTAAAAAAAATAGACAAATATGACACAGATAATATCTGAGTGTCAACCTGTAGAGTAGCATGTATATATATATATTTCTATCTTTACATTAAGCTGTTTGCAAATCAGGCCAAAATGCGAGTTATTGTTTTTTAGAATTTCACAAAGGCTTGGGTGTTTATGTGGGGCTGAAGAGATATCCGTGGTCTTATAATTAGAAATATTTTAAATCGTTTTAAAAATAGTGAAGCCTCAGAGGGCTGTATTGAAGAAGACATGTCGGTAGTGGTCTAGTGAGAGCAAGACGGAAGGTGTTTGACAATTGGCGACGAATGTCTTCTCGAGCTGGACGATTGTGTGTATCCAGATCTCCAAGTTTTAAAATATCATAAAAATAAATAAATAAAATGCCCACGTGACCAATCGTATTGTTATGTTTTGACCGTGTTTTGTATGATATTTTTTTTTTAATGATGTTAGGCATTTTCAATATCATAATAAAACAATAAAAACAATTTATTATAAATAGAAACAATTAATATACTACGACAGGTCAGATGGACAATAACAGCAGAGATAATAACTTGATCTGCTTAGTCGACAGTGTAAGCCGGCAGATAACACCCAGCATGTTGACGGAGAGATCTGAGTCCTCTGCTTCCATCGCTTCAAAGGAATTATTAGTTTTTAACTTACTTACATTATATATGATTATTTTTTTATTTTGGTAACATACAATATATGCGTACTAAACCGCACATACACACACACACATATATATAATTGAATATCAAAAATTGTCTATAATAGAATAAAATAAATTCCTAATATTTATATAACCTTTATAGCTAAACTAATAGAAAGTCATTTCATATTATCTATTGTCATGAATACTTTGGATCTGAGCTTGGTCAAAGAATATTTAGCTTGTCATCTTTATTTCATTTGCTTAGCTATTGTGCTTTTGTAGCAGCAGTAATTTCACCTCTCTGTACAGAAGGAATATAGGGTATAACAAACGGTAAACTGATTTGGAATTTATATAATTTATTTGTTCTTTTTACAAATTTATTGTAAATGAGAATTGTAAGAAAGTACTTATGAGTAAAAAAAATTACATGAATGAAGTCATTAATCCATTAAAAGAATGATACATCTGAAGAAATCAATTTTCCAGTGACTTGAAAACTGCACATGTAATATTATGAAATTCTGGATCTGGTCCAATCACTGCCAGCTCGTCAGAGACTCCTTTGTTGATGATCTTGATGTAAACTGCAGCGTTCCTCGCGTACTGATTCTGCCAATATGCCTCTATAGCTTTGTTGATAGGAGTATCGGGTTTGACAGTTACGGTGATCTTGCCAAGCTTGTGGACGGTGAGACTGTTGAGGCTGGCGGTGCAGTTGGAGTCACTGAGAACAGATACAGATATTTTAATATTGGCTGAGCCGTCTTTGGAGGATACCTTCCATGAGTCTCCAAGCAGCAGTTCCGTTTCGGCGTACATCTCCTTCAGACCGAACTCAAGATTGACTTCGTAGTGAACCCCGTCGTCATTAACAGTACGATTTACCACCTGCTCTTTTCCACGTAGTACAACAGTGTCCAACTTTCCAATGGTCATATTGGCGAAGAGTCCATCACCAATGTTGGTAATCTGAGTCTTCCCTATCTTCTTGAACTCTTCATTGTATCTCTTCACAATCTCCTTGGCCAGCTGAGATGAGCCAACGGAGCGTGCTTCGGTGAGGTTGAGCACTACAGCTGCGAACAACAGAACCAGCATACGACTCATTTCTAGACAGTGTCACTAACTGAAGTGAAGACGAATGGCTCTCCACACTTTTATATTCACTCGCGTTAATGTCAAGAGGTGGTCCAAATATCATTTTGTTCGTTCGTGTATTAACGTTACACAATATTTGATTGATACAATTCACTTGACTGAAGTATTTAATTTTGAAAATGTACAAGTGAAAAATTATATTCCTGATAACCACGAGTGGAATGAAAGCTACTAAACATAACATTATTTAAGCAATTGCTTAAAAACTTACATAATCACACATTGTCCTCTCTGAAGAAACTAATAAATGATGGAAAATATTTTGTTAGAACAAGTGCCACTTTTGTGCACTCAAAGTGTGTTAATAATTTGTTAGCTTTTTCATTTATTATATCCCAATGTAGAAATTAATTTTAATAAATTTGGCTAATAATAATAAAGTCCTATACATCAGAGCAGTTTCCACATTGCAGATGAACATTTTTTTTTTTTGAAAATATATGCAAATAAGTCAAAATTGCTAATTTTATCTTAAGATATGTAAAAGGCATTTATGGTGAATTGTCGCTGAGGCTGGTTCTACTCTGATCTTGTTGGGAAATCTATGGGGGATTGCTAATCAACTCGCAATCATAAAAATGAGTCGGCTTGAATTCGATAGGGAATTTAGATATATAAACGGGCCTATACTTTAAATAAACACTTATGTGATTAATAATTATTAATTTTATAATTACAAAGCGTCTTCACGCATCTGACTGGTATGCTTTTTTTTTTTTTTCAATGTTCATTGCACTTGAGAAGGCGAGTGAGTTGTTTAACGTTCCGTCCGTCTGTATTCTCAGGAGCAGAATGGGTATCGTTTCATTACTAGATGCAAAAATAAATGGTGCACAACACTATGAATATTGGGCCTGGGACATTCGACATTCAAATCTAATGCAGCCTAGGAATCTGAGTTTAGAAGAGGTTGAAATTTTCCATGTACACTGAAATAATTACTTCATTATGTTTCCTAATTATATTGCATAATCCCATACAAAAAATGAAGTTAACCTGAGAAAATCTATTGATTAAAAACTTAACTACCGTTGGAAGTAATATTTAATCATGAACAGTATAACTCTGAACTCATCATTAAAATATACCTTATACTGAATAGTTATATTAGAAGTGTATATTTACCTTGTTTCTCGAAAACACCTATGATTGTTAGGCCCGACTGCAAAAATAGCTACTAGTCATTCCTATTCAGGTAAGACATTCTCTAATTATTGGCACCTAGGAAGGTGAATCTTCTGCTGGAAGACCATAAGATCACGTAGTAATTGCTCTCTTACTGGACTTCTTCCACGTATCCGATCCTTGAATAAGGGAATGCGTTTGTTTGACATTCTTGCATGTGGCAAGACTTGTGGTCTAGACTAACATATTATGCTACTTTTTACAAACCACTTGGTTCAGTTCCTGATGGTTTGCATTCGTCTGAAGATCCTTTTTTGGTTTGTACATGCCGGGACGAATGTAAGCCAAAAAAAAAAAAAAAATGCGTTGCTTGTTTCTTAATAAAACCGGTTTCTGGTTCTTTGATAGTGTCCAGCATTCCAATACGTTTAGTAGCTTTTGAAAGAGGCTTACATTTCATGTCAAAGATTAACGCCTGTTAGTATTCGAATAGTGGCTGATTCGACTGCACTCGTAAATTCTTGGGTTGCGTATCATTGTTCGAATTTATCGGTGTATCCAGAATGACAAATTTTTCGACCTCTCTAAGAGTGAATCTTTGATAAGGAATTAGGCACTCTTTTCCTCAACTCTCCGAATCCATATATTTAGTCTTAAAGTAAATTAAAACTGACCAAAGCTTACTAAAGTTTCTTAAGGTTATGAGTCCTTCATAGATCCAAATTATCTCTTAAGCCCAGAATATATAAAAGTGTAGTCCTGTTGATAATTTCTTCTGATACTTTCAAGGAAAATTTAAACACGACGAAAAATTTAAAAATCATCCTCAATCTTTCCTTACAATCCTTGCTCCTGATTGTAGTTCTTAGAAGGCGAACAAAGTATGCCAGGAACAAACCAGCTCCGTCATTCCTCAAAACAGGTCCTTTTGAAAAACGATCTCATAATCAAACTCAATGAAGAGGTGTGGAAGATGAATTAAACGTGTCATGAGAGAGAATATCTGGTCAGTAGTATTCAGTAGTATCCTTCACTTTTGTGAAGCCCGTTTCATCTTTCTCCAGAAAGGTACTAGCCTCTGGTAGAGAGTCCCAGTGCATATCATTTAATGCACTGAGAACGTAATATTACTTTTCTTGAGCATGAAGATCTCAAATTATGGATCATAATCTATTAAAAAATTATGAAGAATCAATTGAGGTGACTTCCACTATGGCTGTACAACTCATTTTACAGTACATTTAAATCAGGGATTTATTATTTTTTAATTTTCCTTTTGTATCTTTAACTTTCTCTTAATCTAAAGGTTCAAAAGCACCCACTGGAATTGATTATTTATGGAGTTTTTTTTGTTATCTTCAATACTAATCCAAATTCATTACTTACAGTTTTCCAAAGTAAGAATCTCTTCTTCTATTAGTTAAGAATCTCGTTTTGTCTGTGATAGGTGATGATGTTTTAATCTCTGCATGCACTCCTTGCAGGATAAAAAGAAGCATGCCTCGCTACAGCTTACCAGGCGGAAAAATTTTCTTATTTCAAACTGATGCCTGAATTTCTCAACGTTTTCAAGTCTTTTGGTTCGTAGCCACTGGGAATTCTTTATCGAACCATGGCTTCTTATACTATTATGGAACTCATTAGCGATATTGCCATCCGTATATGAATCGTATTGCGCTTTGAATTAGTCTCTAACTTCTGGATTTGAAATTTAGTTCCTTCAACTTCTATATAGTTCCTTACTACAGGGGTCTTAGCTCTAATACGCACCACTCTACAGTAGTGAATAATGGTCGGAATTCATTTTTGTTCTCTGTACACTCTTACAGTACATGGTCTAATTAATATCAATATGTTCTACGGACCTAATTGTATTCCATGGAAATACAGCTTAACATTCCACTGTAATTTTAAGCTGTATTTTATTGGTCCATTTTAATTTTTTAGTTAGGTTAGGTTTTAAGTACATACCACAACCGGAATTTTATTTTTCAAAATACATTTTTCATATTTCAAATTTTTATATTAAGTACATTATGCCATTAAAAATAAAACAATCCCTAATAAAACAAAAAAGAAAATGCATGTTCAGAATGTATTTCTCTTCGAACCGTGGCACACTAGAGAAGGCGCGTGGGCAGCAGACCGTTTTGGCTGCCTAATTTTTTCCCATTCACGTAGAATGGTTTTTAACTAGGGCTGTTAGAAGTACACCAGAAATCCTCTTGGTCATTACAAAAAGAAGCACAGAAATAAGAAAAAACATGATCATTAAGTCTGTAACTACGATCAGGAGTACACCAGACAACCGTGCTCCATATCGCATTCATTTAATCTAAATTCAGAACAAAAACAAATGACACTCGAGATTGCAAAATATCCCTTCTTATATAAGTGATTTTAATCATTTATAAACAATTTTGAGCATTTGGGTTTAAAGTAAAGTATTTAAAAAAAAAAAAAAAAACCCGCACTATGACTGCTATTCTTATAACTAACGACTTTACTTAATCTTAAGGAATTCAAGGTGGTCACTAATTAAGATTATGATTTACTTATCCCAATCCATATTGAGTGAGTAATATGAACTCAACCCCTTCCTTGGATTTTGAACAAACTATAAGATATTGGAATATGTATGATATGTATGTGTATTTAAAATAGCAGTTATATAATACATGTCTGTTTGACAACATATATCTAAAGATATTTAAGCAAAAGATAGGAGCTAAATAAATAAATGGACGCAAGTATACACAAATTTTTAGATGTGTACATGTTGATGAGTTTAGAGGTTGTTGTCACTAGAGAACGAGATCTATGTTTTTATTATGGGCGTGGGATTCTAATACAAGAGTAAAAACTTTGTTTTGATGGATATACAAGTGCATTGTTAGAGCTGTTTCAGTTCAGTTTATTTGAAAAGGTGTAGATCCTCCTGCATTGGCAAGTTATTGTGTTACTACTGCAGGTTATTCAAACAGAGTTGTCTGCATGACAAGCAGAGATAAGCATCGCGAAACTTGGTCTTGATAACTTTGACACCTGAAGAACATTTATGACTAGCAAAGAAGAGTGAGGATTGGGTTTCTGGAGGAAAAGTATGGAAGACCGTTTGATCTAGAAGTAAGGTTAGTTTATCTATTTTCGATAAAGGTATTTCTTCTTAATAAGCAGTTACTTTTTCCATGTTGAGAATGCATATGCACTTGCATATGCAGTAACATGGAATAAGATGAAAATTATGAAGGCACCCATTGGTTACTTCTGATTATTAGTTATCTAACTGTGAACTCCATCGTGACTAAGCGGTTGTTTTCCATAACCTCATGTTTGATATATTCATTCCCAGAAGAAGTGGTTTCTTTTATAAAGATATTCATTCTCAGGAGAAGTGGTTTCCTTTTTAAAGATATTCATTCCCAGAAGAAGTGGTTTCCTTTATAAAAATATTCATTTCCAAAAGAAGTGGTTTCCTTTATAAAGATATTCATTACCAGAAGAAGTGGTTTCCTTTATAAAGATATTCATTCCCAGAAGAAGTGGTTTCCTTTATAAAAATATTCATTCCCAGAAGAAGTGGTTTCCTTTATAAAGATATTCATTCTCAGAAGAAGTGGTTTCCTTTATAAAAATATTCATTCCCAGAAAAAGTGGTTTCTTTTATAAAGATATTCAGAAGAAGTGGTTTCCTCTATAAAGATATTCATTCCCAGAAGAAGTGGTTTCCTTTATAAAGATATTCCATTTGGAATTTGTAGTAAAAACGTCATTTAAGACATTAGAGTAAGAGAATATAAATTATTTTCCATAGGTCCTAATGATTAAAATATCAACTAGGTATCTTTGCTTGATGAGAGGAAAGGAGAAGAAAAGCATAGGAATTTTGAATTATCGTTGAACTTTCTACTGAGTGGCGTAGGGAATGGGACATTTTATCTCACATAACTGTTCTTACCTGCAAATAAGAAGTTCGTCGTTCTGGAGCTGCTCAACATGCAAGAGATTTACCATATTATGGTTTTAAATGAGAGATCAACATATTTAATTTACTAGTCGTACAGAACAATTTAAGAGTGTTGAAGGTTATGTTCAATGAAGTTTGCTCTGGACTCACTGGGATGACAGAAAGAGAAAAGCGGTTACCCATCACAGCTATCTACATTTGTAAATGTATTTTTATTAAAAAAATAAATAAAAAAAACCTAAGAAAAGCCTATTTTATGAGTTCTTCAAAACATAAATAAAACTAAGGAATTACGAGTATAAATTTTGGTCTTTCTCTAAAACCTCTCGTCTTCATCCGACTTAAACTGCAAACTAGTAATTAAAAGCCTCCCGAATATAATACTGAATACCGTAATTAGTTTATAATTACGAAGAATTTGAGGTCACGTCTAACTTTTGAAATTACATTCTTAAACACCTTTTATAATAAGAGGTTTTTTTAATATATAAATATTACAAAATATGTATGTTTCTGAATAAATTTTACAGCAATTTTTTTTTTAACATTTTCTATAGCTCTAATAATAACTTTTTTTTTCAACTTTTATTTATTTATTACATTCTGTTAAATTACAACATTTTGTAATTTGATCAACACAATGAATTAGAGGGAAAAAAATTACATACAATATCAATCACATGAGGAGAGAAGGTGACCAACGACACCACTCTCAAATAATAACTAAGTTATTAAAATTCGTTTGGATATTCCCCTCCCTCCATCTGTATTTATGTAACTGTAAAATGATTATTGAGACTCATGCAACAATTAGCTAAAGGAAAATACTAGAATATGAAATAAATACTTGAGGAGAAAATGTAATCCAATACTATATCAATCGCTTACCATTTACGTACGTATTCGTTTACTCGAAGAAGAAGGAGCATAAAAGAATATAAAAATCATAATTTAAACAAATATGTTTATTGTTTTAACTCTAAGCATATACAAAAAAAATATCAGTAAGAGCGTTACTTAAATTTAAAAATTATACATCTAATTTTCCAGCGACTTGAAAACTGAACATGTAACATCCTGAAAATCTGGGTCGGTTCCAAACACATCGAGCACGTCAGAGATTCCTTTGTTGATGATCTTGATGTAAACTGCAGCGTTTTTCGTATATTCCTTCTGAAGTAATGTCTCTAAAGCTCTGTTGATAAGATTTTCTGGTTTGAGATTTATGGTGATCTTTCCTAGCTTGTGAACAACGAGACTGTTAAGGCTGACGGTGCAGTTGGAGTCATTGAGAACAGACACAGATAATTGAATGTTGGCTGACCCTTTTCTTGAAGATGCCTTCCATGAGGTGCCAAGAGGTAACTGAGTTTCGGCGTACATCTTCTTCAGACCGATCTCAAGACTGACTTCGTAGTTCACGCCGTCATCATCAACTGTACGATTGACCACCTGATTGTCGCCAATCAGTACAGCGGTGTCCAACTTTCCAATAGTCACGTTGGCGAAGAGTCCATCACCAATGTCGGTAATCTCAGTCTTCCCTATCTTCTGGAACTCTTCATTGTATCCGTTTACAATCTTCAAGGCAAGCTCCTTTGAGTCATAATACTGTGCCTCACTGAGACTGAGCACTCCAGCTACGAAAAACAGAACCAACATACGACTCATTTCTAGACAGTGTCACGAACTGAAGTGAAGACAAATGATTCTCCACACTTTTATATATACTCACGTTCAACGTAAGTGGATGCAACCCTTTGAGAGCTCCTACGCGATTCTGATAATAAGTAGCTATCTATTTGTAGTATCAATTCCGTCTGTTTCAAGCACTCATAGACATGATATAATTAGTGCAATCCACTGAAGGAGTTGTGTACTCAATAGCATTTCATTTTGATGACGCAAACCGTTCTGCAAATATGAAATTACGTTATTGAGTTAGGTGTAAACTCTCCCTTATCCACCATATAACCTTATAATGTAAACTGCACCCTAAGGCTTAGAGTGTATTTCAGCAAAATGGAAATATGCGATTTCTGAAAAGCCTGTTATCACTCACCAAACTACTCCTGAATGAAGTCAGCTACTATATGATATATGTTCTATAACCAAGACAAATGCTGCGGTTCTCCATTTCCCTATATGTCTTGTCCATTTTTCTATTTCCACTCCCCAAATCTTACTAAAGCATAATTTCAAATTTGTACGGTAGATCTGTTTCTAAAAGTAATTATTAATTAATGAAGAATTTTCACTGATATAAATATGAGCTGCATGCCTCATATTGGGCATTATATTCCAACGTAGCATTACTTAAATGTGACTGTACTACGTTGTATGGCATTATTTGAGGGGCTTGTTGTCAGATATTCATACTAGCAATTCATTTTTGGTGGGTTTTCGACTGATAAAGGCTTATGTATAAAAACAATCATGTTCGTCAAGGAAATTTAATTAATGCAGGGAGCTTTAAGGATTATTCCTAATTAGCATAAATGCCCAATACATGCTCTATTTGAATATGAAGCACATTGCTTATCATGAGTACCAGCAATCTTCTTTAAAGATGCAGGTTTAATTTAAGAAAATGGTTTTATGACTTATTACTGAAGGATCTGCTTTAGAAATTTGAAATTAGATTTGTTGTCAGATTTGGGGAGTGGTGAAATCATGAAATGGACAAGACATAGGGAAACAGAGAATCGCAGCATTTGTCTCGGTTAGAGAACTTATATCATATAGTAGTTTGGTGAATGATTACAGACGTTCAGCGGTTTTGGTTTTTTTCTAGAAAGCATAGCGAATTTCACAACGAAATTAGAAGAAGAGTAGAAAAAGTTTCTTTATTCAGAAGTACTTAAAGGGCAGTTATAGGGCGTAATAACCTAGAAGTTGATTGCCCTCCATTATGATCTACTACTACTACTACTACTTTAATATAATGCATTAAAGGGTATTTATAGGGCGTAATAACCTAGAAGTTGATTGCCCTCCATTATGATCTACTACATACTACTTAATCTTCGTCCATGGAAGGTTCAGGACGGTTATTGTTTAAGACGCAAGTAGTTCAATATTCTTGAAAACATATGTCATATGAAACATGTGACTTAACCTATACAACTAGTTTATTATTGTTCTTCTTAAAAACACATGATTTAACCTATACTGTTAGTTTGTTATCGTTCCTCCAAATGTAACGTGTTATTTCAACTGTGCTTGTATTAAAGTCAAATAAAGCCTTAATTCAGAAGGTTAATCTATTAAAACATACAATATTCATATGAGAAATCTCCAGAAGAACACAATAGCGTAAGTAGGAATTCTGGACTACTGTGGTTATTCGAAAGCATTGATTATTTCTGTTTCGAAAGAGCATAAGACTATTCCGTTGTCTAATCTTGATCATCAAATCATTCACTCTCGATTATTTTAATACTCTCAAGGACTCAATCTGGAATCTATAACCATTCTACCAATTCAAGTAGGTGTGAATGCTGTTGAATCGAGTTTTATTTTTAGGTAATTTTTTTTATGAACTGCCTGGATTTCTGCCTTTTAAAGCCTATGGTTAGAGACTAAGTAATTTAATCAAATTGTTTCGGTACAGACTTCTCTGCAAAGACACAGCCAGACTCACTATCAAAAGCATTCTTAATGACTTAATCAAACAATTCGCTTGGAAGGTTTACATTATTATGGATCGCCAAAGTTAAAATATTCTGTGAAAAACGCAGAAAGCTCTCTCTTAGGCGGCAAAGTGAACGGTGATATATTACGTGATTAGCTGGCGTAATAATTTCATCCATTTTATTTTTAGACTATTTTTCTAATCCGAAAGAGTGTAGAGTAAATGAGAAACTAAGTTGTCCTTGACTTTCATGAATGATAGACGCCAGAATCATGAAGAGCGACTTTATATAAAATATGCAATAGATAAAATAAATATAAAAATGAAATGCGCTACACAACTGAATCAGTGGATTGCACAAGTTATAACATGACTTTTGAGTGTTACAATCAGACATATTAAATGCAACAAATAAATAACTACTTATTCTCAGAATCGCTTAGGAGCACTCAACAGGTTGCATCCACTTTAACGGGAGTATATATAAAAGTGTGGAGAATAATTTGTCTTCACTTTAGTTAGTGGTCTAGAAATGAGTCGTATGCTGGTTCTGTTTTTCGTAGCTGGTGTGCTCAGTCTCAGTGAGGCACAGTATTCTGACCCAAATGAGCTAGCCTTGAAGATTGTAAACGGATACAATGAAGAGTTCAAGAGGATAGGGAAGACTGAGATTACCGACATTGGTAATGGACTCTTCGCCAACGTAACAATTGGTGAGTTGGACACCGCTATACTGATTGGCGACAATCAGCTGGTCAATCGTACAGTTGATGATGACGGCGTGAACTACGAAGTCAGTCTTGAGATCGGCCTGAAGAAGATGTACTCCAAGACCAAGCTACCTCTTGGCACCTCATGGAAGGCATCTTCGAGAAAAGGGTCTGCCAACATTCAATTATCTGTTTCTATTCACAATGACTCTAGCTGCACCGCCAGCCTTAACAGTCTCACCGTTCACAATTTTGGGCAGATCACCATAAATCTCAAACCGGAAAATCTTGTGAATAGAGCTTTAGAGAGATTGCTTCAGAAGGAATATACGAAAAACGCAGCAGTTTACATCAAGATTATCAACAAAGGGATCTCTGACGTGCTAAATGTGTTTGGTACCAATCCAGAATTTCAGAATATTACATGTTCAGTTTTCAAGTCGCTGGATGATTAGATGTTTAATTTTAAGATTATAATATTTTTGTATGTATAAAGTTTTTTGTACGTTCAGAGTTAAATAAATAAAATTATTTATTTACATATTGATTTTAAATTATTTTATTCACCTTTTAATAGAGTCCCAGTAGTTACTGGTGGCTAGTTTAGCAGACAGGCCTAAAACTTCCTTGATTACGTCAAATCAAGCAAATAGAAAGGTAAATATATACTTCCCATATAACTGTT
This sequence comes from Oncopeltus fasciatus, assembly GCA_000696205.2. NCBI lineage: Eukaryota > Metazoa > Arthropoda > Insecta > Hemiptera > Lygaeidae > Oncopeltus > Oncopeltus fasciatus. Next base: position 137,806 of record KZ808335.1, read on the forward strand.
AAGTGGTATTTTAAAACGTTATTGAAGAACCACTTAATACCAAGTTTTGAGCTACATTGCTTTTTAAATAAATATAAGTTCCGTGGGAAGTAAAGTTTTTATTTGAGTGCTATGTTAATGTTAACTCCATTTTTCACAGAGATTTTACAGTAATTTAGGTAATAACTAGGTAATTAGTTATCTCTTTTATTGTCGCACTTCAGGATACTGGCTTTTATTTATCTAGACAGTCTAGAACAATCTAAAATCGCTTTAACTCCCAAGTGTCTTAGGTCAGAATCAGTTACTTGGGGATATATTATGACTAGTCACAAACCGTAAAAGCTTCTGTTTGTCCTGGACTAAATTTATATCTCAGGCTAAATTTCAGAGCCTTACATCTAATTCTCTTTACCACCTAGCAGTGAGCATTCGGCGTTTTCCAGCGAATATTATGAGTTTTGCGATCCTTAATAATGGACAACCCTTGAATAAGTTGTTTGATTGAGTTGTCATGAATCCTTTGTATGGTGTGTCCGGCGCTATTTTAGCATGGAAGTCTTCAAAAGTTCGTTGCCGGAGTTAAGAGGTTACTGATAAGAAGGTCATTGTAGCACTTTTTGGTTAAAGAAATTAATCTCTAACCATCTATATATATAAAATAGGATGTTGGCAAAAAACCATATCAAAATTTTTTCCGAGTGTTCAATTCATTTACAAGAAATATTTACATCATTCGATAACTCTTATTTAAATTTTTTTCCTGTGCACTCAAAGATGATGTACACACATAAGCGAGCGGCTTAATTCAGATTGATTGGGCCACATTCGAGATTTCGTTCCCGTCTTACTTTTGTCAAAAACAAATAAATATTCAATCCGTTGTCGACAAGGTATTCCCATGTCTAAAAACCTCCTACAAATATCCGGATTGGCTCTGCGAACGTGCAATTTTGGCACCAAAAAATGATGATGTCAACAAGCTCAGTGAGCAAATTCAATTGAAACTGCCCGGCAAATTTATCAAATACAAATCGATCGACACAGTAATGTGTGAAGAACAAGCCGTCATTTTTCCCACTCTATTTCTGAATTCTTTGGAACCATCCGGAATGCCACCGCATTTATTAACATTAAAGGTTTGATCACCGGTAATTCTTATTCGCAACTTAAAGGAAGCAAAGTTATGCAACGGAACCGGATTGACCATCAAAAACTGTTCACCAAATTTAATCGAGGCAACAATCATCGGTGGCAGATTCGAAGGCGAAGACGTACTTATTCCATGAATTTCGATGATTTCAAGCGATTTACCATTCCAATTCAAGCTGCTCCAATTCCATTTGCGTCTTGCCTCTGCTAGTACCAACAACAAAGCACATGACCAATCATTGACTATTGCTGGCTTAATTTTGGAAAATTCATGTTTTTCACATGGCCAGTTGTATGTGGCTTGCTCCCGAGTTGGAACGCCAAAAACTTTGTACGTTTTGTTCACCAAATAAAAAAACCAAAACATTGTCTATCCACTGGCCTTAAGATGAAATAATAAATAAATATAATTTCAAATTTTCCTTAAATACCTTTTTTTTATTAAGTCCATATCTACACTATATGTAAATTATTCTGTGAAAAAACTTTATGATAGGTATCCCATGAATTTTTATTTGAAGGCCGAAAATTTCGTTAAAAGCTCTATTTAAATCGTGTGATAATACAACACTAATGTTTGCTTAGGGCCAGCAACGCCCAAAAAAAAAAAGATTTGGTAAAACGAAGTTTTCCGGGTCCACTAGTAGGCTATAAAATACAGAACACCAGTCAGTTCTTGAAAAAAGTTTAGCTAAAAATAAAAATCAATTCAACAAACCCCTAAGGTTAAATGATTATTTTAAGAGAGTTAAAATGGTTATTCAGAGTCCCTCTTGAGTAAGCCCTGGAGATTCTTGTTCTCTCATATCATTTTTCAACCTCTAGCATACAGAGCAGGATCATCTACAGCTTCTCTCTATATAAAAACACTAAGATGGCTAGGTTAATGTAGTGGAGATGTGCAGATTTAGGCAGTTTGCAATATTCTTAGCAATATTAGGTATAACTCCACCCACCTTGAGCAAAGCCGTCCTCTTCGAAGGACGTCTAATCTCTGTAGCCAGATAATTCTGTTCCTATATAAATCTGATAATTTTTACAATATTTTTTGGTTAAAGTGGGAAAGAAAGACACGTAAACACAATACTTATATATATANTGCCACACAATATATATATATATATATATATATATATATATATATATATATGTATGTATATATATATATATATGAATTTAGTATATAGAATTTAGTACATTGTGTAATTTCATGTTCCATTGTGTGTTCTTATCCATAGCTTAGGTTTCAGGTATACCCCTTTTCTGTCATTCTTATATTTTATTATTTGTAATTTGTAATATGTAATATACATTATGTAATTGTATTATTTAAATGAAACCTAAATTCAACTGAAAAACGAATGCAACTTATGGTTAGACTGTTTGCAAGAAATCCCATCTTATATAAATAATTTATGAACCATTTTGTGCATTGGGGTCAAAGTGGAGTCTAAAAAGTCATCGCCGTTACTATGTACGTGCTTTTTTTTAATAATTACAGATCTTTTTTTTTTTTCCTAGGTAGAGTCCAGTTGAAGTTGAAGGGTGAAGCATTCTCGGATTTTAAAAAAGAAATAATGAGATAGTTTGATCAAATGTGGAGAGGGATATTTTTATTTACTGAAAGGAAAAGAAAAATTGTATAACCCCTTAGGTGAAGAAGAAAAATAAATTAGCTTAGGTAAATAACCTATTTAACCTAATAAGTTATCTGTGTGACAAGCAGAGATAAGCATCGTGAATCTTGATCTTGATAACTTTGACACCAGAAAAAAATTTTATAACTAGCTTAGAAGAGTGAGGATTTGGTTTCAGGGGGAAAAGTATGAAAGACTCTTTGATCTTTAAGTAAGGGTGGATAATATATCTTCGAAGAAGAAGAGATTACTTACTTTACCCTAAGTAATTATTTTGTCTCATTTGAGAATTGCAGAAGTATGCTGTAACTCCTGAGAACTCCAGTGTGACCAAGCAATTGACGTATATATTTTCATGTTTCTGAAACATGAAATTAAACCTGCACTATTTAAGGTCAGTCCTTCTAGGTGCAGACTAGTTCTTCATTGTGCCAATCGGAAGGTATTTTGTACTATTTTTGTTGTAAATGTAAGCTTCTTTTTGCAAACCGTTAGATGACCTCGTTAATGGCCGAAGGTTTGCAGTAAAGAAAAGTTCAAAAAATATAGTAACATACTCGTTATTGTTTTTGTGCCTAAAACAATAAATTAAATTTAAAGGAGTATAAATATAAGTTTGTAATGATTATTTTCTATGACATTTTTACAACATAAAAACACTTTTTAGGAGGAAATTTGGGAAGGACCAGTGTAGTCTGATAGGGGATCGCAATCTTGGCGCTGCGGGTCCAAATCCCACCCAGGGCAAGCTTTTACCTATTATTCAAAGCTTCTCCTGAGCCATGGATGTAGACAACCTGTAGAAAGCCCCTCGGTCCATGTGACCCTAAGTGGTTGAAAGGGAGGCTAATACTTCTTTAATTAACAAGAAATTTAGAAATGTAACTACGATGAATGAGCCTTTCTCTCATTCTACCTTTCCGACTCTTCTAAATTTCAAGATCGTAATTTAGTAGTGATAAGTTTTACATTTACTGTAAATTAAATTTCCTTTTTACTTTTATTTATTTATTAATTTCCATCTTTAGGAAAACGAGGGAAATCTACTTAAATGACGCAGCTCCTTCGCTGAATATTCTTCCTCAAAATAAAATTAAAATGTCGGAGAAATATTTATATTTACAATACATTTAATTTAACCTTGTCGTACCTTAAACATTTACAAGCCATACAAATTGTTTAACTGTAAAATGTTTTCTGTGATTCGTGCAATAAGTTGATGGAAAAAACCCAAAATGTAGGTAATAAATATTTAAGAAGAAGATAAAAAGTACATACCAAATGTATTATATCAATTGCATAACACCAGACTGTTTACCTGAAGAAGAAGAGGTATCAAAATAAATTCAAAAATTCAATTCACTACAATGTTTTTATTGATTTAACTCTGAACATTAAAAATTCCAAAACATATCAGTAAAAGAGTTCATGAATTTTCTTTCATATTTATGAAATATTTTCATATATATTTAATTGAAAATTATACATCTAATTGTCCAGTGACTTAAAGACTGCACATGTGACATTCTGGAAATCTGGGTCGGTACCAAACACATTGAGCACGTCAGAAATTCCTTTGTTGATCATCTTGATGTAAATTGGAGCATTTACCATGTAGAAATCCTGCCAGAAAATCTCGATAGCTTTGTTGATTGGAGTATCAGGTTTAAGAGTTATGGTGATCTTGCCTAGCTTGTGGACGGTGAGACTGTTGAGGCTGACGGTGCAGCTGGAGTCATCGAGAACAGATACAGACAATTTAAGATTTGCAGACCCTTTACTCGAAGATGCCTTCCATGAGATGCCAAGAGGTAGCTTGGTCGCCACGAACATCTTCTTCAGACCTACTTCAAGACTGACTTCGTAGTTCACGCCGTCATCATCAACTGTACGATTGACCACCTGATTGTCACCACGCAGTTCAGCGGTGTCCAACTTTCCAATGGTCATGTTGGCGAAAATTCCACCACCAATGTTGGTGAACTCAGACTTCCCTATCTTCTGGAACTCTTCATTGTATCCGTTTACAATCCTTAAGGCTAGATCATTTGAGTCATAATACTGTGCCTCACTGAGACTGAGCACACCAGCTACGAAAAACAGAACCAGCATACGACTCATTTCTAGACACATGTCACTAACTGAAGTGAAGACAAATGATTCTCCACACTTTTATATATACTCACGTTTAACTTAAGTGGATGCAACCCGTTGAGTGCTTCTGCACGATTCTGAGAATAAGTAGCTATCTATTTGTAGTATCAATTCCGTCTGTTTCAAGCACTCATAGACATGATATAATTAGTGCAATCCCCTGAAGGAGTTGTGTACTCCACTGCGCATTATATTTTTTTTCTTTTTATAACACAATCTGGATTGTTTAACATGAAGCAGAAAAAAATAAGACATGATCGCTTCCTGAGGTTTGAGTGACTTCCTTGAACTTGAGATTCAAAATTTGAAATATCCATATATCTTAGGCTTGAAATGTTTTTAGGAAATATTATGAATTGTTATAAATCAGAAAATTTCGTTCTGTTCTCGATGAAATTAGTAGGGATTAATATACTACCTTACCCCACATTGACATTCACATTGCTAAACTTTCAGTATTCCAGTGAAATTTTTTTTTCAGTGATGAATACTTTGGGTGGGGAACTGAACCTTACTGAGCGAATTACTCGAGGGATTCTGTCTTGACAATTGATAGTTACCAATGTGATCTCAACATCCTGGGATGGAATTGATCGTGAAACCAATCAGTCTTAAAAGGATGGTTAATCAGCAGTCGTACGAGAGTATAGGCTGCTGTTTTATCTTCCCTCTCATATCTTGACGGAACCAAAATTAATGAAAAACCATGCAAACGATCTATCTTTGGGCATTGCTAATGAATGATATTTGTGTCCCTAGCTGGACTAGGGGCACTAAATGAATTTACAAATATACAAGAATTATTGATTTCTTGGATCGAATATTTAAACGTTTCAATGTCAGAATATTTAAGGTTACTTCTTCTACTGCTTATCTGCAACCATTTTTCAGAGACTACAAAATATACTCTAATTTAAAAACTCTATAGCGGCGTTTATATATATATATATATATATATATATATATATATATTCGAGAATATCAGCACAAATAATAAATTAAGAAAAGTAGTTTTTCAAATCCAAAGAGGACAAAACTAGAGGTGAAGAAAAAAAGCAAGTAGGAGAGCAGCACTACTGAATAGGTTATGACTAAAAAGACAAAAATTGTTTAAGACAAAACCATGGAAGATAAAAGAAATAATAAATGGATAATATGGTATCTGCCACTGTATTACTGAGTATCACTAGCTTATCACTGACTCGGGGGCTGCTGGAGAGACTCTTAAGAACTTTAGAGAAAGCCCGAGGCAGACCAAGAAGAATCTATAAGGATTTCTGAGTAACTCTACTTTCCTTCTATGACGAAATGAAGTAGATGTTATCCTTTAAATGGCCCCTTTGCGTACAGGATTGGTCCTCACGCCACATACTCTCTAACCGTTTACTCTACGGATCGCAGACCAATCTTTCGATTTTATGTTAATTATTAACCTTTCATGATTATAAACTCAGCACCATTCCTCTAAACCTTAACTTTCCATGTCTACAAGCGATTCCCTAAATGGATAAGTTAAAACGTTCTCCCTTTCCCTATATTTCCGTCTTGGGAACTCAAAGGGAAACGAAATTTCACTATTTCCCGGACCATCAGTCCCAAAATCTTACTAAAAAAGGTAATTTTAAATTTCTAAGGTAAGATCCCTCAGTAACAAGTCATTACATACGTCAACACACACATGAATGATAAACATAAAGATATTGTAGGTTTTGATAATAATTTAGTCCTTTAATTTTATTGATAAAAATAGTCGAACTTTTTGCTAATTTGAAATTCCAAAATGCTGAAGTTTATTTATTTATTTAATATTTTTCTCTTTAGTTTCTCTTAAGCATAGCACAATATTCAATTTACTTTGTCACTTGTAAAGACATAATAGCAAAAAAGTTACAATTTAATTTATATTTATCCCTTTTAGCTTTTTCACTGTTACAAGAACAAATTTGAGATGTATCGAATTAGTTATTATCAACCTTTTATTCTTGGAGGGTATAATAGTATACAGTAATTAGCAGCAACACAATATCGCCTTTATTAAAAACAAAATTTTTGGTAAAAAGATGAGGTGAATGATACAATTGTCTTTCTGGCTATTTATAAGATGCTTCTAACTAGTCGAATTACGTATTCGTTTGCAACTGTCGATTTTCGATCTTCTACAGACTTTTTAATACTTGATAAAAAATATAGAGACGCAAGTATTATATAAAAAATCTATCAATATATGTTTACTAATACTAAATTATACATGCGACCTATTTTTTTGGGTTATTATTTAATAATTAACAACTTTCAGGTTATGCGTGAAACACTCTTACCTATATACTAATTGCATTGATAACAAGCTACTTGAATACTGGGAAAACAGTCTAGGTTTACATAGTGTTGTTATACAGACTATATTATCTATACGTTTTGTTATCACAGAAGTTGAAAAAATAATGACACGTTCCACTCCAAGTGTGCTTGCGTACACATAAAACGATGATAGTGGTTACTCAGTAACTTGAGGACTAATTACAATTCTTAGCTGTTTGTCCAATCCTAGCTGAGTTCCGGATTTCTGTATTTGGAAATCCTCCTTTCCGCAGAATGAAATAGTGTAAGTGAACAATTAATGAGAGGGAATAGAATAAAAAACTATCTGTCCCAGCCAGGAATCGAACATGGATCTCCTGCTATCCGGGCCGGCGTGCTTAGCAGGAGATCCAGGTTCGATTCCTGGCTGGGACAGATAGTTTTTTATATTCTATTCCCTCTCATTAATTGTTTAAAATTTACGTGGGATAAAATACCACAACCAAATAAAATATTTATAATGCGAATGAAGTTGGAGCTAGTAAGCTTAACTTAGTAAAGTTAGATGGTATGGAGAGAAGAATGAATCCTTGTATCCGGTGCAGTTTCTTTAGCTTCCTAGCTTCAACCAGGAAGTTCTGTCATAGATAAGTGATTAGACTAACCTACTTTTTCTTCAGGACGAGTACGAAGAGGCCTGAAGATAACCTGAACTGTAAGACTCGGATCAAAGAGTAAATCACTCTCTGCAACTTGTGTGAACCCGAGGATATAGCATATTTAAAATTAAAATTATAGCTAATTCTATTTTTGAGCTCTTTATCACTCGAATCAATAACTGGGAACGAGATGTGGAAAACANTAATAGATAGAGATAAATGAAACTTTTTAATGTGAGAAGAAAACTCCGTCGGTCAACATTGTTTTTGTTGGAACAATTAGAAAAATTCAACTCAAGACAGTATACTTACAAGCTGACTTCAATAGTAAAATTAACGAAAAGCGAAATATATTTGTGAAATATCTGTCTAAGAGGGTTAGTAGATCACCTTTTCCGGTCCATCTAAATTCAAATAATTCACCGTGAAAAAAGAATTGTAATGTAGCCAGTATCCATAACTTCTTGTCAGCTTTGAATGAATGGATATTTTTGGATGTATTCTTGTGCGTGAAAGTAAAACAACAGTTATACAAAATGAAAAAGTAACATGACATATTAAAAAAGTACAAATTTCCTCATTCATAAATGTGTAATATTATTTATTTTTTACATTTGTGAATTTATTTTCCATAATATATAAGCAAGATAAATTACACAAAGATGAACTTGGATTAGATATGTCATAGACTGTAACTGACAATTTATTGACTTTGAACCGCATTGCGGCATGAATTATCAATTATATGAAAAACAGTATCAACCAATGGGAAGGCAGACTTCGCCCAAGGACAAGACCGCGCCGGGATTGTACACCACCTGGTGTATAAAACATGGTAAATATATACCATCTGGATTTTTAAAAATCTCTCTTTACAACTCTCATTCTCTTTTCAGCCCTGAAGAAGCCATCACATGATGTGCGAAAGCTCGGCAAATAA
>KZ808335.1:156352-171485 GCA_000696205.2 Oncopeltus fasciatus
TCTAATTTAATTATCTTATATATATAGTTGACGTAAACGGAGAGGCTCATAAGATTTACATACAAGAACAATAAAATGTAAAGCATGTATATTGATGGAGCAGATTTAAATATAAAATTTTTTACAAACTATAAAAATACATTTTAAAAGCAACCTGTCTTTAACAGAGATGTCTTTAAATGTTTTGAGTTGGACAGAAGTTAATTCATTACGTTTTCACGTTTTTACAAATTAGTGATTATTCTATGAGATATGACTGATTGGCCAGGAAGATAACAAGCTTGGTTTAAATTAACATTTGTCATTCCTTTTCCTACCTCAAAGGATTCAACAAAAAAAAAAAAAAAAAAAAAATGTTCTTCAGGGTATGTAATGAGTACTGCAAACATAATTGGGGAAAGTATGTTGCTTGGAATTGTGATTAGTGATTGTCAGGTATATATTTGTCTTAGGTATATTGTTATGTGAATATTGAGGTATAATTTTAGGCATATATTGCTAGGTTTAAAATGACAGGGTATTCTTAGGTTAGGTATATTGCTAGATATAACATTTAGGTTTTTTTTTTTTTGCATTTATTGTTAAGTATGTATTACCAGGTATGTTAGGTTAGGTAAAATGTTAAGTATAACTTTTAGGTATTTTTGGCATATATTGTCAGGTATAAAATGGCAGGTATGGTTAGATTAGGTAAATGTTAAGTATAACTCTTAGGTATTTTTGGCATATAATGTTAGGTATGAAATGCCAGTTATTGTTACGATAGGTGTATTCCTTGTTATCGTTAGGTATACTGTCAAGTAGTAGCTTCTACCTGGCAGGATAGAGTTGTCGTCCGCAGATGACGGTATAGAGCCAGTGTGTGTCATTTGCCAGAGGTGGAAAGCAGTATTGAATGTNTGCTGGATTCTCAGTGCTTGTCCTTGTCATATCTCTGGAAAAAATCTTATTCTCAAAACACTGATCAAGTTTTTGTCAAATGCTATCTTCTAATGTAGGTGTATTCCTTGTTATCGTTAGGTATACTGTCAAGTAGTAGCTTCTACCTGGCAGGATAGAGTTGTCGTCCGCAGATGACGGTATAGAGCCAGTGTGTGTCATTTGCCAGAGGTGGAAAGCAGTATTGAATGTCTGCGCTACTGTGATCGAGATCAGCTGGGCCTGCAACACAACAAATAATAACTATTTATTTTCTCTAATAAAAAATAATGAAAGGTATAACATTAAAATGTATATATGTTCTTCATGAATAGCTTGCAATAAGGTAGTACTAAAACTTGTACAAAATTAAAGAAAGAGTTAACGCAAATAAATTTGCTTATATTTTATTAAAATTATGTTGAAATTAGTAGATCTTTGTGATTTCTAAATAGCATTTGATGTATTGTAAAAAAATAGTAAGAATTTCTGCAGAAGATCCTTAAATCATTTATTTAATGGCTGATTTTTGTCTCGTATCCCGACCCTCCTCCTTTTTTATCCCTTCACAATTCAATTGGTTCGTCGATTTAAAAATTTTAAATTTTGATATTATAGCACATTAATTTTATAAAACAAATTACATCTATTGGATATTCACTGCCGACATCCCAACACATCCTGACACAGTCCTCGCGCCCTATGCAGATGACACAGCCATCAACACTGCCTTAAATAACCTTCAATCCCACCTTAACCCCATTTTCCAGTGGTCAAAACGCTGGCGAATACTCCTAAATGAAAATAAATCAGTCAATGTCACCTACACACTTCGCAGAGGTCAATGTCCGCCAGTCCTCCTCAATAACGTTCCTCTTCTCTCCTTTCCGACAGAACGCTACCTTGGGTTCTACCTAGACAGTAATCTAACCTGGAAGACTCACTTACAGACAAAGAGACAAGAACTAAACAGAAGCTGTGTACAGCTCCACAGATTGCTGAACCACAGGTCCAGATTAACAATAGAAAACAAAATAACTATATACAAAACATTAATCAGACCTATCTGGACATATGGTATTGAATTGTGGGGCACAGCGAAGTCATCAAACATTAGATGTATCCAGGGGTTCCAGTCCAAAGTCCTTCGCACACTCCTCCCTACGTATCCAATAAAACCATCCATTCTGACCTGCAAGTACCTTTTGTTTCCAAGCTCATACTCTCCAGGTTCGATAAGTTCCATACAAACCTCCTAAGACATCGAAATTCTCTAGTCCTCTCCCTGGCATCCCATGTTCATCCTGACCACCCTCCCCGACACCTCAAGAGGAAATGGCCAAGGGATCTACTCCAGCCAGTTTAGTTACAATATCAAGGGAGTGTATGCACTGGCATTTTTCTCCCCCTCTCACTCTCTCCTTGACTCCCTGCCTAGTCTCCTTCTTATCCTGGGTAAGGAGAAGATAGGTGCAAGACAGACTCGCGGGTTGTTCTGGGCTCCTCTCTGAGGACGGGTTACGTCCCGGGATAGACGAGCAAGGACAATAATGTACCCTTTCAAAAATTATATTGTATATATGTACAGAATAATTTTTTTTTTTAATAAAGAGTTATATATATATAAAATAATGTGTCAGTGTACAACTTAAAATTTTATTTAATGAATCATAAAATACAGCATGTAAAATTGTAAATTCCTTTATGTACTGTTAGCAAAGTTGTTTTTGTCAATGGGGAAGATAGTAATCTTAAAATTGAAAAATTCTTAGATATAGAACTCAATATGGTATTTTAGGGAAATAAGTCATCTTTTTTCAAGAAGTAGTACGGATCTGTTGCAATACTTTAACAGAAAGTGACTTGCTTTCCTGAACATAAAATCTTTGTTTGTTNCCAAGACAATATTAATATAGGTTACATTTTATAACAATGTGACAAACTCTTAAAATAAATAATTTTTGGTTAAAAGCGGAAGCGAGAATGGGGAAAATTTCGAAAGATCAAAATTTATAATCGTAATGTATATGTTCCTGTTAGTGTTACGAAAAATGAATTGAACATAAGAGGTGTAAAATGTCACTTTCTAATTTTTTATCTTCAATTTCAATTTTTATTATAAAAGCTTTTTAGGAAGACATTTACTCTTTCTAGACATTTTTATCTTCCTAGCAACATTAGGGCACAATTTAATGGTTGTGCCTTTATGATAATCGATCTCTTCAGCTTTAAAATAATTCTTATCTTGAATGAAATATGTGACATCTGCTTAGGTTAGACTGCTCCTGGCAAACCTTTAAGTTTTTGAATTTTTGTTTGATTTCTTAGATTACAAACATTTTATCTTATTTAAAAATAAAAACTTTATACTTCCTTCACAAAACTTTGCTTATAGGAATAAACATAATTTGTATAGTTTTTTTTTTAAAGTGAGATATTGTGTTATTGGTGTGATATTTGCTGGATTCTCAGTGCTTATCCTTGTCATATCTCTGGAAAAAATCTTATTCTCAAAACACTGATCAAGTTTTTGTCAAATGCTATCTTCTAATGAAGGTCTTTGTGAGTTACGGCATTAGAACAAACATTGATAGTGGGCTGGAACTTGGTATCAATGGAGACACTGATAACGTTATCAGGCTGCCGGAATATCCCCCCCCCCTTCTAATTTAATTATCTTCTGTTTCCACTACCTATCTACTCGATACTTATTGAGCAAAATGAATCGATTAGTAATCAAAGATGCCTCCCCTAAATTTATTTCTCGAGATGACAGATGGGTATCTTCCACCATTAAGGTGTTTTTCCATTTAAACAAACTTTACTCAAATTAAAGTAAACTGAATTAATTAGAAACTTAACATGGGAATAATTTCTTCAATTGTTTGTTGCTAATTTATAACAACTGTCGAAGTATGATATCCTAAAATCTCAAATAAGTAAAATCCAGACGTTATATGATAAATATTTTAATACTAGAGATGACTTAAAATGAGCATCAAATTGGAATTTGAGAAAAATTTCTTAACTACTAATTGACTAGTTTTAGATGACAACCTTTGTTAACAAAACATTTAACAATATAAATTAGTATACTGGTAGAAATTATTTTTTTTTGTGCAAATATCTTTGTTCCATTCTAACTAAAATTTGTTACATTTAAATTTTTAAAATTACAATATTGAAGTAAAAAAAAAAAATAGCTTCCACCTATCCTTCAGCAATCCTAATTTATAGTAAAGATCATAACGAAGAAAATATTGATAAAAAATTATAAGTAAATATGGTAATTTGTAATATCCCTTAAAAGTAGTATCATTATTTATTATAACATTATGCAAAAGTATAAAATCGATGGAAAAAAAAATTAACAACTGTTCGATTTTATTGTTATTTTTTAGCGATTTTTCGCTAAAAAATAACAATAACTCAAAGGCAAGTGCTGACGATGAAACTTATCACACCGAAAGGCCTCTGTGTTGATTAAATGTAAGTCCAAATCTTATATTCTTCAAAATATGATTTTCTATTTCATCTTTTTTCTGGTAATGCGTAAGGTCAAAAATGCATGACGATGATCCCTTCTACAACTTGTTTCGCGTTCTTAATCGTCTCTTCTGGGGCTTAAAATAAATTGACACTACTCATATTGATAAGCTTTTCCGTTCCCCTACGTCAAGAGTCTTTTGTTAGAAATTGTGAAGTATACATTGCGCTGAACAGGCGCTTAAGATCGCGAAACTAGTCGGGAAATAAAAAGTATTTTTTTTATTAATAATGCCACTTATTCTTTGTCTTACATTAAGAAGAAAAGAAATTTTTTTGAACACATATTGAAAAAATACCACCATAGATGACACAGTAGTCTCAGAAACGATGTATATTTAAAAATAAATAAATATAATGAGAAACATAAATATCATTCATTAGCGTAACATGAAATAACTAAGAAATAGTGAGCAAAAAAGGCACCGAACTGTTCTAAAAAATATAATAAGAAAATATAAATAGAAAGGTATTCCTTTGTTGTTACATAAATCATTATTAAAAGCCAGTCATGTAGATATTACAAGATATCATAAAATTCAGATGTAATAATTCTACTGGATTGCTGAAGCATTACTGAAAAATCAATTATTACGTCAATAGCTTAAAAACAAATACAAGAAGTAGAAAAAAATACTGAAAATCTTCAGCTGTACAGTTTGTTTATACTGTTTTGCTTTCCATCCAAAATTTACTACAGAGACAAAGTTTAGTCTATACACAATTGTCTAGAATTTGGTTTTGGGTGCTAATAGAATTTTCCAAGTTCAGAAATACAATTTATCGTTTGCAAGTACTTTGGACACGGACTTACCGGTAATTCACTCGACGACTCTCCTCTATTCAGGAAATTCAGTTTTCCCGTAGGGGGGACCACACTGAGGGTAGAGCAGAGGGGTGTCTGCCAGGCGGGAAGGGGTTAATTCTCGTAGAGGAGGAGTAAATGCTCCTTGGGGCCCATGTTTACATGAGAAGGCTCTCCCCTGGAGATGTCGACAAAGAGTCTTTGTATCCGGCATGTGAACAGGCCGTTATGCACGCTTTAAAAACCCCGCCAACATGGTGTCTCTCAGCCCCAATGATAATTATCATGTTATCTTAATAACGACTCTATTGATAACATTATATATAGTTTTTGAGGTATAACTTGCATATTTTCTGTTCCAAATTTTGCACTTTTATTTATTTATTTATTAAATTTTTTAATGAAAGAAGGTTCATTTTTTTTTATTTATCATTACTTTAGAATAAAAATCTGGGGAAAAACCCAATCGTTCGATTGTGACTAGATTTTTTTTGTTAGGGTTCGGTCAAGTTTGTTTCAAAAAATGCAATTTTATAATTGTATTCATATTTTACAAATTTATTTTTCTTTTTTTTTTATAATTTAACTACATTTGGATCATTTACTACCGATTAATTCAGAAAAAGTTTAATTATACTTATAATTAACTGTAAATGTTTTAAAAGATTATTTATTTAGAGGCAGGCAGTGAATGCTGTGAGGATTAATAACAATGATTCTATTGGATTTATTTCTTTATATATTTATTTATTTCTGGATTTATTTATTTAGATCTTATTTTAAGGGAATTATTTTAAAAAGCCAGTGGCTCGAACCCGATTGGCCACCCCCTCCCCTCCGACCATTCTCTTGGCTATCCTTGCCTTGGAGTGCTCTTGCGGAAAGACTCAAGTGTTTGCCTCTTCAAAGTGTATAGATAATCACTTTATTATTAATTGGGTTGATAGCGTTTTGAAATATTTATTTAATAAATTAACAACTGTAATTGCAGTCATTAGGACTTATAAACACTTTAAGATTAGCTTCTTTGAAAACAAACTCTTCTGCCTCATTCGAATTCGTCATTCCCTAATAAGCCCTCTGAGAGCGAAAAGGGAATATTTAATTTTTTTTTTTTTTTAAATGCTAGAGGGTAGTTTGCAACAATGGTACAATTGTAGGGGATGAAGAAGAATTGCAAATGGCGGGAAGCGGTGTGCTGAAAGAAGCCACTCCCGCGAATATAAAAGCCGGGAGGCTGGCGTCCTTCGGCCGGACCCCACGGAGTGGACCTAAAACATTCAGAGCCCACTCCTACTTTGCCTGAAAGGACACGGACAGCGACCATGGCGGCGGGGTTCGGAAATGCTCGGGAATCATGGGCTCGGAGAGACTTCCCCCGAAGTACGCCGGTGGAAGAGAGAGCACTTCTCTCTTTAGGGCCTATTCAAGTGAAATATTACCACTTCAATCTCTCCACCTGCTCTCTCTCCTCCCTCCATCCTATCTCCCTCTGCCCATCTCACCCTCTCTTCCCACCACCGCACCCTCACACTCTCTCCCTGCCCATATCCCTCTCTCTCACTCTTTCTTCCCACCTTCACACCCGCTCTCTCTCTCTTTCTCTCGCTCCCTCGTACTTTTTCTTCTTTCCTATTCACTTCATTCTCCCCTCCCCCCAACACCATTTCTCCTTTACTCGTAGCCTGTATCTTTTCATACCGCATCTACATTTCTTCTTTCTTTACTCCTCCATCAAAGGATCTTTCATGGATTTATATACATTTGATTTAGGCCTTTTTTTTTAAATGATGAAACGCTGAATATTTCATTTTCTTAAGAATAAATAATTTCATGATATTTTTAGTGTTGCTCTAAATAAAATGTGCAGTGAAACATGATTTATTACAATAAATTATTTATCTCTATACTTTCTTCTGACAGATATATCATCATATTAATATTATGTAAGTCTGATATGTATGTTATAGAGAACTAGCTATTGATATTTAATAATCTAAACAGAAAATTATGTTTGTAGAGTTTTAATTAATGTTGGTGAACCACGTAGAACCGGGCAAATTTAACCCCGATTTCCAGCTAATCACCCATTCATGCTTTATCCCACATATATATGAAATTTAAGTTCACAATGTTTTAGTTTAAATTAGATTTTTTTTTTAAATTGCAATATTTATTAAAAGAAAAACATTTGTAATTGGCTTCGACACCCACATAACGGTGTCTAGCTTAAGATTTGGGAATTTATTACGAATTTACGGAATTTATTCATACATGAGTGCTTATTCTAGAGGATCGAATTGTTATGGTACATTCTTTATTCATATTCTGTTTTATTTAACTCAAGTGCCCAAAGTGGCTACAAAAATAGAATTTCATCTTTTAGTATCGAACTGCGAGAATTATTTTTCTCTTGGCTCTAACCTCTAAGAAAACCTCCCAGTTGACGGAAGTTTCATTCGTGACTCTTGAACTGAAATAGTCGGCGACCTTTTGTGGAATGACTAAATCTGTAGTTAGTTCGTTCTCATGTCAATGGACGAGACAGTTGAGGACCCTCGGCTTCAGGCAAGTCTGCATTTCACTCATCCCTTACACGGGAGAAACAGAGCCATCCGTTATCACGAAGGCCAACTTCATCTCTGCAAACGAGTTCTCGATTGATAGATCTGTGCACCTACAGGCAGACGCTTAAATACCCAACTCGGCTTAACAAGTTAGGAAATTAATTTCTCCTTGAGTCAGCATTTGAGGTTTGTAAGACGTATTTTGTAATCACTAGTGCAATACATATATATATATATATATTTAAAGCCAGTCATGTAGATATTACAAGATATCATAAAATTCAGATATAATAATTCTACTGGATTGCTGAAGCATTACTGAAAAATCAATTATTACGTCAATAGCTTAAAAACAAATACAAGAAGTAGAAAAAAATACTGAAAATCTTCAGCTGTACAGTTTGTTTTGCTTTCCATCCAAAATTTACTACAGAGACAAAGTTTAGTCTATACACAATTGTCTAGAATTTGGTTTTGGGTGCTAATAGAATTTTCCAAGTTCAGAAATACAATTTATCGTTTGCAAGTACTTTGGACACGGACTTACCGGTAATTTACTCGACGACTCTCCTCTATTCAGGAAATTCAGTTTTCCCGTAGGGGGGACCACACTGAGGGTAGANTATATATATATATATATATATATATATATATATATATATATATATATATATATATATATATATATATATATATATATATATATATATATATATATATATATATATATATATATATATATATATATATATATATATATATATATATATATATATATATATATATATATATATATATATATATATATATATATATATATATATATATATATATATATATATATATATATATATATATATATATATGTATATATAATTTTATTGAAAATATTTAAGTGAAAATAAAGTGGTTACTAAATTTATATTTTGAAAATTGTAAAAATCTTGGTGATGAAATGTTTCGTATTATTCAGTAGGAACTAGATGATTAAAACTCTCAGACACTGCAAACAACTATAATTCTTATTCACGGCCTCATAAACATCAAGCCGAGACCTGGCCATCTACATTGCCCCTCCCTCCCCCACCCCGCAATTTATCGTTCTCTTCCCATTTTTTAAGCAATATTTCCTCCAATATTTTTTCCTCTCCGCCAGTCTCTCGCCCCTGAGAGGGGACATTTGTTGGGGCAGCGGCCGTTTTCAGCGAATATGTACATAGAGGGGTGCAAATGAGCAGGAATATGAATGGGGTTTACCTGGGGCTAGGGGGGGACATGTCCCTGCATAACTGTAACAGCAAAGCACTGACATTAAACACCCCCTGCTGACCACGTCAGATACAAACCAAGGTAAAGCATTTTCATTTATTTCATCAATAAATAAATTACTGACAATTCACCATAATATTATAAATACAAAACCTTCTCATGAATATCATGTTTATAGCCTAAATAAAAAAAGGAATTATATATTTCAGCCATCATTTATAAGCTGTTCGTTGTCAACCATCCGCTTTTCCGAAAAATGTCTCAGTAAATTTTAATTAAAACAAGAATTAAACCTCTCTTTTCTCACACTTTTCTTGTGATAGAGGCTTTAACTAAGACTTGAAATGGTTTTTCATATAAAAGTTAATTATTTAATTTTAATGTTTAAATTTCTAGATAGTTATACCAAAAGAACTTGATTATATTTTTACTAACGCATTGAAATTTACCTCTTATGATGAGCCTTGTTTTATTTTTATCTCTGCGGCTTGTTGATAATAGCTTATCAAATTAGGAACGCTAAAATTTGTATTAATGTTAAGTGATGAGCTAGAAAAATTTTTACAGTTACTGCAAAAATAAATTAAGTTTTAGGAGTTAAATTTGTTCTTACTATATTTAAGTCAAATACTGCTAGGAAAAATGTAAGTTATACAACACTTTGATATTATTTATGGATTTTTGGAAACATGGGTGATGGTACTTAATATTATTCGTTCTTATAGAATAGTGCAAAAGTCTTGTATAAAGAAATTCAAAACACATCAGCTATTAAACGACGATTAAAAATTATTCATAATAAATAATGGTTTAGGACCAATAACTCTAGGGGTAAATCTACAACTTTATATTCAAAATTACTTATATTCAAAAGGGCCTAAGAGATGAAAATAAATTTGAGTAATACATTATTCACGTATATGAAATTTCCAAAAGGTACTTTTTAACTCTACAACGCACACATATTTCTTCGATATATTCAATCCCACTGAGGCCAGGAAAAACCTACGTCATATGTTTTGTTTATAACCTTAGATATTACATCAAAGGAGAATACGACTCGAGAGTTATATCATTATCAAAATAGAACATTGTCCCGGTTGCTTGGGTTAGACAAATGAAGGAGGAATTATCATTTAATTTATTTACTTCTTCTTTTTATTTTATTGTTAGCTTGTTTTATTACATATAAAAATATGAAAGAACAGACAGACTTCATTACGGAGTCTACGAATAGTAAGACGGGTATAACTAGAAATATCCGGTACGAGTTGAAAACAAATTTTGCTTATAATTAGTTTAGAGTTATAAAACTCAGCAGAGATAAATTTATCAATAAATTATATTATTCTATAATTAGGTGGGATTATATGAAATGGAGATTACAAATACAAATATTCTTCAACTATGATGTTGAGTAATTTGCTTAGATGCTAAGCGAATACAGTACTAAGCAAATCACATTTTTCTAAAGTTAATTCAGCGTACACAACTACTATAAAAAAAAGTCCTTACGCAATGAAGCAAATTCCTGCTTACTTGCGTAAGGACTTTTTAGTGCTAGTTGTGTATGCTGAATAAACTTTAGAAAGATTGTGAAGTGTAGCGGAATTAAAAGAATTACTCAATCAGGAAAACCACACTGAAGAATATGCATATACGCCTATGTGTCCTAGTTGATGAATGAAGGGAAACCGTTCCATATCTCTGAGATATCTGCCGTTATTGTAACGAGTGGAGGAGTGTGAAGGTGATTTGCCCAGTGACCAGAAAATATCTAGCCGTGGGCCTCGCCCGATCGCTGGGGGGGTATTGTGGGGCTTAGTCAATTTTTATTTCAATTACCCCGTATCCCACACGGCCCGCTCTTTACCCCCTCCATCCACGCCATCCGGGAGCGCCCCCCACCCCCATCCTCCCGCTAACTCCATCCTCCCCTCCAATATGAATGCTAATACGATTTAAGCCGCATCGGCTCGCCCTACAGGTGATGGCCTATCTGTCGGCTTGCGACCGATCTCATTAACCGTTACAGGTGAAGCCATCGACTCTCCCGTGAAAAATATCTTCCTTGCAGCTGAAAAAGAGGTACTTTCACAATCCCGCTGGTGTTTTTATTAGTCAACTTGGTCTGCTATCCGATATTACATGACCTTATATGGGCTCTACTTTCCTGCAAACATAGTTCTTTCAGTGTGAATGAAATATAAACTTAATAGGTTCTATGTATTAGTAAATCAATATTTTCTCTTTTAAAAGAGACGCTAATACTTAGTGCTATTATCTGAGAAATGTACTGTATTAAGTTAATTCATTTTCTTATGGTTTGAGTCATTTACTTCAGGAAATTATAAAGCAATATGAAAACCGTTACTATATAATGAAACCTCCATGAGTTGGGTGTGTTTCTCCAAATTCAAAACGGATACTCCCCGTAAATTAACTGCTAACTGAACGTTACTAAGTATTTAACAATAGTTTATTTTATTTTTATTTTTTAAATTTAAAATTATCCTAACATTTCTAGTTTTCATTAACATTATTCGTTAGGAAAATATAAGGAAATGATATAAAATATTTGGAAAGATGTTACTTTCAGAGTCTTCTGATTATGGAACAAACGATAGAGATGAGAAGAAATTATTTTCCAACACGATTTTCAAAGGCTAAATCTCCAAGATCGAAAAGTCGAATCTCATAACAATTCATATTTTAGAATAAAAGCTTAATTATTAACTTATACTTTTTAGGAGTGATTGACCATTATAAGAATTATCCACATTGTGAGAATAATTTGAGAGTAAATCCACAATTAATCGTATGCTGGTTTTTAATAAGTATTTTTTATTTATTTTATTTTAGATATTTGTATTTAAAATATTTGGAAATCAAACTATTTACTATAGTAACAGGAAGCAACTTTTGAAAAATTAAACCGATCTTCACCTATTGTGCATTGGATAAGCCAAAAGTGTAGTCTGCTTTATATATACACACCACACACACACACACACACACACACATACATATACATAAAACAGACTACACACCTTTACTATTTAGAGCCATGGATCTTATTGGTCGCACTCTAGCTTCTAAAGTTTGTAATATAATTAGAATGAGTTTGGCTTTTAATTTTAGCTCTTTTTTCAGCTAATCGTTACATGAGTTTTGTAAATGGCTGAAATTGGTTGGGATTCAGAATATAAACCGATATCGAAATCTTTATATCCTTTATATCATCATCATATATAAGCGTTACAAAAATACTGCATTTAACAATATGCTGCTTCCAAACCCATATGCCATGCTACGATTGCACTGCTATTTGAATAAGTTATGTATGAAATCAGCTGGAGAAGAAGAGGTACTGTTTATTATTATTCTGCACTACACGAGTCCATTTGATTTAATCCGTTTGATAGCAATTAACTTAAATTGATCTACGGCTGTTAGGAAACACTTATCCCTATGCGTGTAACTCTGGAATGCATATATAATGGACACCTTATGTATTTAATATATTTGTATTGCAAACACCTCGAGCTTGTTTATACAAATAGGCTCAGGGCAGAGAAGCCGTGTATACAATTACTGTCTGTGGAGGTCCTCCATGCATATTAATGTGTGTATTCAGATAATAATCTGCATTCTGGAGTAAAGGGAAGATAATAGTAGTTCTTGCGTTAGTACTTTATTTGTTTTACTTTAGGGTGTAAATAATCTTTCGTCTTCGGGGTTCATTATTAAGAACGTTATCCATACAATTCAAAAATGAATTTTAGCCACATTTAATTTATTATAAATTTATAAGTTTAAGGCCACTATATTCATAAGAGCCCAAACTCAATAACCAAGACAATATTAATATAGTCGATTTATTTCACTAGGACCATACATATATATATAGTAAATGAATTACTCGCATAGTAAACAAAGAGTGCAGTAACCACTCAAAAAGAATCACAAAGGGTAAAAGTTTGGGCGATTTTTCGCCCTTCGTGGAAGAGAGACTGACGATGCCTTTATATATTTTTTTATATATATGTATATATACATAGGCATATATAAAAAAAATATATTTTTATTTTAACTTTTCGCATCTTTATTGCCTGAAAACCATCAACCCACGGTTATCTCTCTTTTACTGGTAAAAAGAAATGGAATTATAAGGTTTATATTTGAAGAAACTTAGGCTAGACCCCTCGATTAGGAAACAATACGTTACATCTTAAAATTTTAACTAGGAATATAACTGCATCACTTCAATTTTAAAGCTGATAAAAACAAAAATTAGTAAAGCAACGTAAAAATTTAAGTAAACATTATATTATGTATATACATATTATCTCAATACCTCACACACTCCTATCATTCTTTTTATCACTCCCTTCTTTCATTCTTTTTTCACACTTTTTTTTTTTTACGCTTATAATATTAATAATATATATATTTTAGTTGAACTGATAAAATGGATATTTTAAAGCAACACAAAACTGTATTCCATCATATACCACTAATTATTCGGTCTATATTCCTATAACTCAGTAGATTTACAATAAACACATACAAAAATATATGTATATAAATATATAAGAAAATAATACTTACTGTTTTGCGCTTAGGACAGAGAAACGCGTGACATTCCAAATTATCGTTGTCGTTCATGGCAATGAAAGCAAATACATGACCATGGGTTGCATCAGCTGAACAGTACGATATCCTAAATAATTAAAAATAAATGTTATTAATGTTATATTGCTAATATGATAATTTATTTAACAACTCATAAAGATAGGGAGGCTAAAGTAAATTATAACTCAACTAAAGCATTTTTTTTTGTACATACTTTTATATATAGTATAAACATTTTTCATCCTCTCAGATGTCTGCAGACAATAATGTGTTAATAAACATTAGGCTTTTTTTTTAAAATTAATTGTTAGTCTGGCTTTCAACCACTTAGGGTCATGGAAGGAATGGCTGTATTCACGTTGCCACCCCATTCTAAACACCCATGGCTCAGAAAAAGCTTTTATTTATCGATACAAGCTTGCCGAGGGTGGCATTTGAACCCGCAGTGAGAGGATTGCGTGACCCGAACGAATCTCATGAGGACTACCCTGGCACCCCACATACTTACTGGATTTTGATAGAGAAGATTGTAGAAATTTTACTGTATAATAAAGTAAATTTATCCGTTTAAGAATTTTTTTTTAAATTAAAAAAACTCTTCTGTGACGCATTGACACAATGTTACCCTATTACAATTGCTGCCGTAATATGTTGTTATAAAATGAATAATAAATAATTATTGCTAAAAGTTAATACAAGTTAATTAATAGTTAATTTAACAGCATTAGCCTATT
Source organism: Oncopeltus fasciatus (assembly GCA_000696205.2). Taxonomy (NCBI): domain Eukaryota; kingdom Metazoa; phylum Arthropoda; class Insecta; order Hemiptera; family Lygaeidae; genus Oncopeltus; species Oncopeltus fasciatus. The sequence continues at coordinate 170,827 of KZ808335.1, forward strand.
GAAAGTGTCTCTCTATTCGATTTTTTAAAAACTTTAACAGACAATTTTTTGTATGGAATAAACCTTAATGTATCTCTGTATTCAATATTTTGCAGCAGACCACTTTTACATAATTTTCTTCGTATCTACCCTTTTCGCCTTCAAACTTTTTCGAGGGGGCTTGACACCCCCTCCTTAGATTTTTAAGAAGGAGTTTAGTAAATGTATTTTTAAAGAAATCCTCGTGATTGAAGTATATCATAGTGGCTTAAACAATGGTAGGTATATATAAATACATAAATAAATAATAATATATACATACAAATAAGAGGGGAACAGTGGTCTGTTAGTTAAGCTAATAGGCTCCTGAGACAAAGGTCCCAGTAAATTATCCCAGGTTCCAAGCTCACATTGCACAGTTTGTTTTATTCTTTCTGTGCTTCTGTTTGACCACGGAAGCTTCTAGTGTGCTCTTAGAAAATACCCAACTCTAATTGGGAACCATTTTTCACTGACTGGGAAAGAAATCAGGTGGCTATAATGTTCAGTTGGCCCCATGCCTTCTTCTGTGCCCCATAGGTCTACAATAAATACATTATTAACATTTATTTAACCCTGGGCATTTATGTTGCGGGGATAGTAGAATACATTTACACACACACATTATATATATATATATA
>KZ808336.1:54487-64839 GCA_000696205.2 Oncopeltus fasciatus
AGTGTTTTATAAAAGACAAGCTAAACGACAGCGATCTTACAATACATCGGATTGACTTAATTGAAATTTGGTGGTACAAACCTCTTTTATTTGTCAAAACACTAAGAATAATGTTTTTTTTTATCAATTTTGTACTTAAAATATTCTAAAAGAAACATAACAATATTGTTTTTTGTACTTTCACTTTTCACGTATAGTATAACTACTCTTTAAGATTAAGTGCTGTATATCACAAAAACCAGAGCTAATAAAAATTTTTCAATGTTATTTTCGTTTTTATCACCCCAAAATTAGTAGAAATAGACTAATTTAGTGTAGGAAACATTTAAAAATTTTTTTTTGTTGTGCAGTGTTTTAGAATAGGTTTCTCTTAAAATTATCTAAAATTATTTTCAAACAATTTCAAAAGCGATAATATTACGCACATAATCCCCATGATCAGAAATTTAATTTAAACCTATTTTAAATAATGATCATTAATAGCTTTAAGTTTAAAATAAAAAAATAAATAGCCTCTATGCAGCTATTTACATGGTGCATACTGCTATGGGCTACAGATCAATTATAATTTAGTATAGAGATAAATCGAAGTTTTATATATATAAGTTCGGTGAATAGATATCATTGTTTCTTGTTTTCGTTGTGTACCTAACATCCCTAAAAATCTTTAAAGCAAAATCAATAATAAGGATATTGTTCTGTTGAATATATGCATAAAAAATAGATCGAATACATGCTTTCAATTAGTCCTTTTGTGCTGTGGAAAATACTTCTCTTCGATGGATAAAATTGCTCTCGATGCCTTTTCCTTGTAGTTCTTTGATGAACCCCCCCCCCCTTCATGAAGAGAAGACATGTACCTTCCTTATGGCCCTCTCCCCACCCTCCGGGGGATAGGTGAGGGTGGTATGTGAGGGCAGAGGGGTGGGGCGGCCTATATATGAGTGAGGCAGTGCCAAGCAACGCCAGTACGTTCGTGCTTCAGTCATGGATCTCAAGCAGGTTAGTGTACGCACAAAACTTACGTACTTACTGTTCGCTACGACTTGACAGACTTCAAGGTGCCTCCGCGTTCAGAGAATGTCCTCAATGAAATAGAATATCTACACTAAAAATGAATTATGTTCCAATTGAAAAAAGAAAAAGAATATTTTAGGCATACATACACACATGCACATATTGAACTATCCCAATAGCCAGATTAAGTAAAAAATATAGGTGCACCGTTTGAAGCTTAGCGAACATGTCAAGTAGGCTCTTAATTTCCGATGTCGGTGCACTCACAAAAAACAACTGCGGTGTAAATTAGAAATGCATATGTAATTTGAGAGACTTTAACAATATCATTACTAATTTTTAATATCTAGTCTAAAGAACAATAAAAGTAACAGATTAAGTCTCTGATAATGACATTTGGCTAGTCTAGATGAGAGACACCATCCTTGTTATTTTGCTGAAAAACTTTATATAATTTTATGATATTAAAAAATAAATATACATAGGGAAAAAATAATAACAGGGATTCTTAATAAAGGGTCCTTTGACCCCACTCATTTTCGTTTTTGTGGGTTAAAATAGTCCGTCAAGCAGTTTGAGTTTATGGATTAGGGTGAGTTTTTTATGGTAGAGAATGAACCGGATGGGAATGATTTCTCGGGTATAAGGGATTTCAAATTCCTGATGGAGTAAAGGGTCGGAGAAGTAATGTGGAGCATTTGCAACTATTCTTGAAATTATAGGTTTAGCTTAAGAGGTTGTATTCATTGGTTATTACTGACAACCCAGAGATTTGCACTGTTAGTCCAGAATGGTTGTAGTAAAGTCTTGTTAAGAGTCAGCTTGTTTTCGACTGTAAGCTGTGAGTGCCTGTGCATATATCTGGAAACGAGTCCGTATCGTAAGTTGAGTTCTTTTATTTTGAGTTTTACATGTTGCCCCAAGTAAGTCACGAGTCAGGATGAAACCAAATGTAACCAAAAGAATCAAAAAGATATGTATCCCAGCAATGCTATTGAGAGTAACATTTTTAAGAGATTCTTTTTTGATTTTGTATATTAACTTTGACGCATTGGGACATTTATTTTGATTACAAGCTACTCCATTCTCTACTGCCACTGATGAATAGCGTCAAGGTGGTTTTGAAAGATGTTCCGAGCAGCTCTGGGACCAGGTTGGGAGGAGAGAATCGTTTTCACATTTGCATAAATTCCAGGAGAGTATTTGGACGGGTGGGGGATATATAAAGTCTGAAGAAGAAAATGACGCAGAACATAATTTAATTCTATTTTAATTGAATCTAATTTGATTTTTCAATTTACGCTATTTGTAAATAATCACAATCTAATTACGATTTAATATTTAAGTCAGGGTTTAACCGCTTCAGCTGAAGCTGAATATTGCCGTGCTAAAAGCCGTCCGTATACAAAAGATAGATTTGACCATTCACCGTTGGTTTTAGATTGAAAGCTATCATAATAATTCTATTGGGAGAATATCACTGTTCCTTTGTTAAGGGAAAAGTGATTTTTATCCTCCATTAGAGTGTTCCTACAAATACTCATTGCGACAATGGGTTTTGTTCTTAAATAATGTTAATACATTGTTGCACATGTATCCGAGTATATTGTATTTTTTTTTTTGCTCGAAAAATACAGAACGAAATGAACAAAAAAATATGGAGAATAATAAAGAAAAAGTTGAATGAATGAAAAATGAAACAAAATAAAATGTCCAGATGGAGGTGACGTCGCAGTCGGCGCTGGACGGGAATCTCGCTGTTGTAATTTGCAGGAGTACGGTGGTTTGAGAGTCTTTGGCTTCGTCTCTTGAGTTCCTCTTCAGTTCTCTGTGAAGAGGTTAGTTTCTGACCATCCAAGTGAGATTGAAGGCAGCTCACGAGGGTTACGCAATCCTGGTCTTGCGGGACTTGAGGTAAGCTTTTTAGCGACAAATAGAAGTTTATCCTGTGACCCTAAACGGCTGAAAGGGAGGCTAACACTTTTTTTATTTTTAAGAAGAATAAATTCACAACTTGGTTTTGGATTTAATGAAATCAAAACGTGAGGATTTCTTGTAGGCGTAAGCCAGTAGTGGAAGGATTAATGTATAAAGCAGTCAGGTCCTTACTTAGTCATAAAGGTCTTAAATAAAGTCTTAAAGTTTAAAAAAAAAACTACTAAACCACCAACAAATTTCTTTTTGTCTTAATTTTAAAATGTGTTCACCTATTAAATTCAATATACGATCCTAAGCAACTTCATTAGCAATTTGTAAATAGATCATAATTTATAAATGTACGTTTATTATTAAAAATGAAATGATTTAATCAAAGCTGGTGAGTGGTTGATGAGAAGTGGTCACAAACCGCCACAGTTCACACATTTATTTTAAATGCATAGCGCTTTCAAGGCCTCCGACCTTCGAAAAAAGAAAGTTCACCTTACTAACTTTGAGCACTGAAGATGGGTCGTGAGCCTTGAAAGCGCTTTAAAAACAAAAGGGAAAAGTGGGGGTTTGTGACCATTTCTGATTTAATTCACCCACCTTTTATTGAAAACCTTCGAAAACCTTCGAAAGAAGCAAAATATGATTTAGTCACATAAAAATTGGTTTGTTTTGATTCTGAATAGTCATTGTTGGAATTTGTAATCAAAGTCAGTATAATACTTCTATTTAAAGAAAATTGGCAAACTTTTTTGGTACATTTCTTTGAAAATTAGTAAAAACATTGTTATAATTAAAATATTTTAAGCTCAACGGAAAATAAATAAACAAGAAACAGATTCTAGAGCAATTAATTGTTTTTATCATAAAATTGGTAGGATAAAAAACAACCCTTAGGCCATGAAAGATTACATCTGCCCTGAAAGGACACCCGTATATATATATATATATGTGTGTGTGTGTGTGTGTGTGTGTGTGTGTGTGTGTGTGTGTGTGTGTGTGTATAAAAACATTAATTTATCCTTTTTTTGAATATATGTACTAATTTTTAAAATTTATGTGCCATGATTTTCTTCATATATTGGCTATAAGTATAATCATGTCGTATAAATTAAAAGTTCAAATGGAGAGAACCATCTTTGACAGAACCCAAACAAATTATCTAGTGTTAAATGTAAATTTATGCTAGTGAAAATGATAATGATAATAGTTATTCTTAGAATAATTCCTGCCAGGTTCGAGATAAAGATTTATTCAAATACACTCGTAAATTATGTCACATGAATTATTTNTAGCCGGCCTTAGTGGTCTCCCCTTTTACCTGTTTAGCTCGTTGCCCTCTACCTTATTCATCTATTTCATTCAAAAAGCCCGCGTCATTTTCATAGTTTATGATTTTTAATTTTACAACTTAATATTTCTCCAACCACTGCCTTACAATATCTCCATTGGTTGGGAAAAGTGAAAAAATTGGATATAGGATTCCTAGTAAACTTACAGAAGCGAATAAGATAAGCCGCTTAACAACTGCATCTCCTAAGCTTCCCGTCATTATCGAACACCAGCGACAAACAAATAGGTTTTACATCGGCTGAAGAGGAGCAAAAAACGTTTCCATCCAAATAAAGTTTCGAGATCCTGAATCAAGGTCAAACTATCACTGCAGAAGTGTACTCCACAACAATGGGCCATTGACACTCAAAACTAAAGCTTTTTGAACCCACCTCAACTAATAGAAAAGACACTCTACTACCCCAGGACAATACCCAGCCACACACTGCCAAATTGATCAGGGACGAATTGACAGGGCAGTTTTGCCAAATCCACCCTATTCCCCTGACCTTTCATCTACTGATTACCACTTGTTCGTCTCAAACAGATATGTTTCTATCATACCTTCTGTAATATATTTTCATTGGTTTCTGCAAACAATCTTTCATTGGTTTCTCAAACCAGATATGTTTCGTCAACGGTCGCAGATTACTACATCAGCAATGAACGAGTTTTTCGTCAGTAAATACCAGCTGTTTCTAATGAGGGAATTTGGGATTTATCATTATGTTGGGAAATTGTTATTGATAGTTAAGGATAAGATTTTGACAATTAAATATGTTTATCGGTAATTGTTTGTTTAATAATTATTTAACTTCCCTAATAAAAACGACTGGACTTTTAGAACGATCTGGAATTCATTTTCATTCTTTAATCTCATTCAGGCATATAACCAAATAATGAAAATAATATATTCTTTCATTGGATAAAAACTTTCACTGTCTAAGACAGTGACCAAAAAAGGCACACATAATTACCATTTTCCCACAAATTCCTACACATGAGAAATCCCCATATTACTTGAAGTGTCTTATATCCTTCACCTTAGCGTAGAAAGTCAAAACCTTTCTTTCTAGCCAAAAATTGATAATCTATTATACGCCAGTAACTGTTGAGTAACTGATCTCTTTCCTTCAAGTAGTGGATAAGAAAATAAATTAAAATTTTGAGTTTTAAAATTATTAACAAAATTGTCTCTTGTGGATTTTTAGATAAATAAAAATATTATCCACTATATTAACAAGGAATTCTTTAAACCGATCCTTTGTTGACAGCCTTTGTTTAATATTTTACTGTATAGATATGGAATACTGAATCGCTTATACATAATCATAGTGGACTTTTTTTTAAACAGATTTGAAATTATTATTCAAATTGAATTTTTGAAAGTATTATTGTTATAAAATGCTAATTTACTGAGTAATGAACAGTTGAGGTGAAAATCGTTACTTTCTCACTGTGTCTGCAAGAAAATTCACATCTCATTTACTTAAAAAAGTTAAACGGTATTTTAAATTGGACCACTTTAGCGAGATCGTGGCGATGGAAAATGTGTTCAGGAGACAATGGCACTCCGGTGTAGTCCCCGAAGTATCTGTAGAACGCCTGATGCCATTCCTGCGGGGCAGAGTTCGGCTGCCTCAGTTCCAGGACGCTTCCTTGTGTAGGGGCACTGAACGGACAAAACACCTGTCGAAGATAGATCCGTTATCGGTGTCTCCTAGAGGGCGCCGACAGGACGGATCGAATGACGTCTTCGGGGCGATTCGTCTCCCCTAGTACGAGCATCCCACCCACTTGTCGGGGCGGAACCGTTATCCAAGGTCCGTCTTTGTCCCGTACACACAAAGTCAGAAATTTTTCAACATTTATGAATGAAGAAAAATTAAATTTTACATACTTTATATTAGAGTTCCATGAAGAGAGTCTATTTCGGTTAGGCTAGAAATCTCTCATCACTGCCTTCTCTATTTTAGGCACTACATATTCTTACAAGGCAGATATTCAAGAAAAACTTTCAGCCATTTTTTCTCTATAAGAACATCTGAAAAGATGTATTTTGTTTAACACTATCAATGTATGAATCCTATAGTAACTATAAAAAGTCAATACTTTTTTTTAATGCAATAACCGTGTTTATTCAACGGTTTGTATAATACATGAAAACCTAAAATACAAATTTGGTTTCTATATTAAAAAATAAACCCTCTTATATACATTCATAAATATTTTTCTTAGTACACATTTTTTAAAGTAAATTATAGAAGACTACTTAATATTTTTTTCTTATTTGTAACAATAACAAATATNGATTCTTTGAAGGATCTAGTTAAAAAGTCAAAAATTTACTATTAAAATCTTTGAATGTTTTTTTTTATTGTGTTCGTATGGACAATTTTTCAATTGCGTTTTTTTTTTTTTTTGATCAGCTGTTACTGTGTTGTTCGTAACAAAACTGGTATATACTGTTAGGTTGAAATAGCAGAGAATCTTTTGATTTCTTCGTCAACTGAGAAGTAGCATTGCAAATACTAAACCAACAATTCTTTACCGTCTTGCAGGAGCGACACTTTCGCACTTCTATTTTTAGTTTATCTTCTTACAAAAAAACGAACTAATGCAGTACACCTGAAAAACCAAAATCCTTCTGAAAATATTGTTTTTAGCGTTTCTTAATCCGAGAAAAAGAATAATAAAAAAAAGGTCTATCCATCAAATATGGGATTTTTTTTTCCCCAGTTCGATGAAATTTGTAATTGAGGTTACATTTGATTCGACGATATCCTGTAGTTTCATCAATCGACCCTAGGTCGGTTACATTAAGGAATTTTTATATAAGTGTTAGGCTCCCTTGTAACCACATAGTCATCGAGGGTTGAGCTATCTGCAGGTTGCCATCCCATTTTAAATATCCATGGCTGAAGAAAAGTCATGCCCAGGGCGGGATTTGAACCCTCAGCGCCAGGATTGCATGGCCCCAACGATCCCATGAGCTACCCTGGCGGACCTAATTTTTTTTTTTTTTTTCAACTTTTATTTATTTATTATTCTGTTAACATAAAAACATTTTGTAATTTGATAACAATGAACTAAAAAATGACCATCACAAGACGAGAGAAGGTAACCAATGACACCACTCTCAAGATGCCCCTAAATTAAGGATTAAAAGTAAAGAAACACGATCAGCCATATTGGTTTACTTGACGACCTGGGATTTGACTCATTGTGTCAAACGCATTGAGTTTAACAACTCTTCTTAAACTTCAACAAGATGTTTATTTCCCTTTGAACTTTAACTACTTTCTTTTGGGAGGTTATTGACATATCTCCAATGGTTTCTTGTAATGGACAGTTTATGTTAGATGATGCGGGAGTCTAAAGGTATATACTTGCCATGTGTTTCTTATTTAAATAATACCTCAACTACTGTATAATAAAATTATAACAATTATATATCCAGACCTACTCTACAGATTTTTATTACATTTGAAATTGTTTCCACCTTTTCTTGGGAGGTACCTAATTAAATATGGTTATTATTACCTATCTTTCCATTGTCAAAAGTTAATAATTAAGTATTTTGTTTTCGCAGTATCTACACCATTAGCGTCTCAAAAAAATGATTTACTACCGTTCCAATATAATATTTATTGTTGACAATTGATGCCAGGTCTTGTAGTGGCTTTGAGAACGTGGATATAGGCTCACTCTCTCGTCTTCAGTTTCAAAATCTGAAGCCGTGTCGGGACATAAACGAAATAAATATTTTGGAAAGTAATTCCGTGTTGGGTGGGCCCCCTTATCATTCAAATAGAGAAACCAAATAAACCAAGTTCGGTATTAAGCTTTTTATTGAAAAAAAATTAAGGATTTCATTTTTAGTTTAAATCGAATGAAGGTTTAGAGTAGGACCGAAAATAGTTAATTTGATAACCTCAATTTTTTGAGCAATAAAAATGTATATAAAATTATATCTGCTTAATCCAATTCTGTGAAATAAAGGATGAAAAGGCTTATTAATAATGTAATAAGATAGATAAAAATGTAACTAAGAGGGTTGACATCTTTTCCTGCACTTCCTTCTCTAGCCGGCCTTAGTGGTCTCCCCTTTTACCTGTTTAGCTCGTTGCCCTCTACCTTATTCATCTATTTCATTCAAAAAGCCCGCGTCATTTTCATAGTTTATGATTTTTAATTTTACAACTTAATATTTCTCCAACCACTGCCTTACAATATCTCCATTGGTTGGGAAAAGTGAAAAAATTGGATATAGGATTCCTAGTAAACTTACAGAAGCGAATAAGATAAGCCGCTTAACAACTGCATCTCCTAAGCTTCCCGTCATTATCGAACACCAGCGACAAACAAATAGGTTTTACATCGGCTGAAGAGGAGCAAAAAACGTTTCCATCCAAATAAAGTTTCGAGATCCTGAATCAAGGTCAAACTATCACTGCAGAAGTGTACTCCACAACAATGGGCCATTGACACTCAAAACTAAAGCTTTTTGAACCCACCTCAACTAATAGAAAAGACACTCTACTACCCCAGGACAATACCCAGCCACACACTGCCAAATTGATCAGGGACGAATTGACAGGGCAGTTTTGCCAAATCCACCCTATTCCCCTGACCTTTCATCTACTGATTACCACTTGTTCGTCTCAAACAGATATGTTTCTATCATACCTTCTGTAATATATTTTCATTGGTTTCTGCAAACAATCTTTCATTGGTTTCTCAAACCAGATATGTTTCGTCAACGGTCGCAGATTACTACATCAGCAATGAACGAGTTTTTCGTCAGTAAATACCAGCTGTTTCTAATGAGGGAATTTGGGATTTATCATTATGTTGGGAAATTGTTATTGATAGTTAAGGAGAAGATTTTGACAATTAAATATGTTTATCGGTAATTGTTTGTTTAATAATTATTTAACTTCCCTAATAAAAACGACTGGACTTTTAGAACGATCTGGAATTCATTTTCATTCTTTAATCTCATTCAGGCATGTCTTTAATGAAACATAGGTAACACAGCTTCTACGTGAAGGAATTTTTTATTAATAATTTGGAGAAGGATTTTCTTATGTCGGGATCGGTAATACCTCCTTCCTTTTCTTAACAAAATCAACCTTAGATTTTATATTATTTACTATATATTAATAAGTAAAAATTTTAATTACATTTTTATGAGACATTTATATATTCAATTTAATATAATTAACAAATATTTTATATTATGTAGCATTTAATTCTTAATAATAAAATTATCCATAATTTAAAAAACAAATGTTAAAAAATATTTTAGTATTGTGAAATACGATATGTTGAATATTTTGCAGATAATAGTTCTTCAATGTGTAAAATATGTCAGTAGATTCTTTGAAGGATCTAGTTAAAAAGTCAAAAATTTACTATTAAAATCTTTGAATGTTTTTTTTATTGTGTTCGTATGGAAAATTTTTCAATTGCGTTTTTTTTTTTTGATCAGCTGTTACTGTGTTGTTCGTAACAAAACTGGTATATATTGTTAGGTTGAAATAGCAGAGAATCTTTTGATTTCTTCGTCAACTGAGAAGTAGCATTGCAAATACTAAACCAACAATTCTTTACCGTCTTGCAGGAGCGACACTTTCGCACTTCTATTTTTAGTTTATCTTCTTACAAAAAAACGAACTAATGCAGTACACCTGAAAAACCAAAATCCTTCTGAAAATATTGTTTTTAGCGTTTCTTAATCCGAGAAAAAGAATAATAAAAAAAAGGTCTATCCATCAAATATGGGATTTTTTTTTCCCCAGTTCGATGAAATTTGTAATTGAGGTTACATTTGATTCGACGATATCCTGTAGTTTCATCAATCGACCCTAGGTCGGTTACATTAAGGAATTTTTATATAAGTGTTAGGCTCCCTTGTAACCACATAGTCATCGAGGGTTGAGCTATCTGCAGGTTGCCATCCCATTTTAAATATCCATGGCTGAAGAAAAGTCATGCCCAGGGCGGGATTTGAACCCTCAGCGCCAGGATTGCATGGCCCCAACGATCCCATGAGCTACCCTGGCGGACCTAAT
>KZ808336.1:75279-97279 GCA_000696205.2 Oncopeltus fasciatus
CTATATATAAAACATCCTTAAATTATTTTTGCAAGACACAGATTACTCGGCTTAAAGTGAGAAATAAATCAGGTGGTAGAAATACAAATAAACTGAAAATAATAACTAAATTTATTGAAAAATTTAAACAAAAGTTTTATTTCTTCTCTTCAAAGGTTATAGTAGGAGAGTCAAATGCATGTACACTTTCTTCATAAATATCTTCTGGCAAAGAATCTTCAAGGTCATCAGGGTAGAATGTAGGAAAATATTTAGGGGCTTCTTTCATCTTCCTGCAATGTAAGCAATCAAAAGTCAGATTCAAAAGCACTAAAGTTCATAATAAAATTCGGACATATCTTACAGATATAAAAAAGTTAGTAAAGAAAAATTAATTTGATGCAATCAGAATTATAATATGATCAAAAATTTTCATTAAAAGAAAAAGTTAATATTATTGGGGAGAGGGAAGAGTTTAAGATAAAATTGTATCTCTTTCTTTTCAAGTCAAATAGTAAACAAATAAACAATTTTAATTTATTTATAGTTAAATTAAATTAACAAAACATTAATATCAAGAATTTTATTTTAAAGGTCAGAAATTTCATGCACATAAATCAGTAGGAATAGATACTATTTTGAGAAAATATATGTTTAAAAGAAATAGAAAACATTATGAATTAAAATAAAACTCATTCAAGGGGATTAATTCCTTATTCCTCTGAAAAAATACAACAATAATTTACTTCTACTATAGAAAGATAAAAATTTAAATTTTAACACTATCTACAAATTCGTGAAAATAAAAATAAATGAACTAGGTTAGAATCACACCTGGTTATCAGATGAGATTAATTGTTGGGACTCTAATTCAAATTAAAAAACACATATAAAATCAAAGTACTTTCAAGATAGTTAATTTACCTTAATGGAAGAACTGTGTCATAAACATGAATAACACTATTAGTATCACCAGGTATTCCAAGTCCTTGTACATAGAGAACATTGTACTTCGTATTTATTCTCCAAATCTGCAACATAACAATGCAATTCCAAAATGGATAATGTATTATGAGGCACATTACTTTATGTGACCTAGTTTATAATATTTAAATGGACTTATTTCTAATCAAGAAAGATTATTTCTGTAATCACTCTTATGGTACAGTTAAGATGTTTTAATTTCAGGATAAAGCAAGATTTTTATTACTACAGAAGATGTTCTAGACTCATTGGCAAGGCTAGAGAACAGTACAGACTATTATTAAGAGATAAAATAACATATAAGATACAAAAAAATAATTAAAATACTATAATTGTTAAAGACAAGGGAAGTTAGTAGCCTGTGAAACAGACCTACACAGGGAGGGGGCATTTGAAGGATAACAGCTGCTTCCTTTGCTTTCCTAACTTTCCTTCGAGAAGTCAGCTTAGTGGGAATTTGAGATAATTTGTTCCAGCCCCTTGTAGATCCTTCGCTCCACTTCCACGAAGCTTTAAAAGCAGCTCGCCAGTGGCCCCCTGAATCAGTAATATGTCTAAATCTATAGCAGTTCCCGTGGCATTCCGAGCTGGTGGAACTCTCAGTAACAATGATATGATTATCTTTACAGTGATTAACAAATTATCTTGAGGCCTCTTAGTAAATAAGTATACTTGGTTTGTTTGTACATTTTGATTAGTTTGTTAGCCATAAGTAATTTAATATTTTATATTTATTTCTAAGGTTATATAGTAATTTATATACAAATTAGATTTAATTAATTTTGATAATAAATTAACTTATATTTATCTCTGGTCTTTACATTATTAGTGACCCATAGACCATAACACTATATTAGACAATGAGCTATTAAACTATTGCAGGTTATTGAAAATAACAAGTGTGTGTGAGTGCTGCATGTTTATGTGTGTACACATAACATGCAAGGTGTTTTTTCTTCCTCCTCATAGTAACCTCAAGAGAATATCGTTTATTTATATAAAACAATGTAATATATATTCATGTTTTATTTACAAAATCATAGTAAATCTTAAGTTATGATCAATCTAATATTCTTCTGAAAAGATAGGAAGTTATCTTCTAATTTCAGCTCCACTTTAGAAGCTCGCCAAGTCCTTCCTTTTGTTAGTATTTTTTGATAGTTTGCTACAGGTGTTTTAAAGAAGAAGACAGTTTAAGATTTGGATCTTCTATTATCTTAAACCTGTGTAAATAATACATCTGATCTGATATTACATCTGACGCATGGGGCACCCAGATGACTTTAAAATTTTCTAGAAGCTTCAAAACCAGGCTCAAACAGCAATAAAGAAAGAAAAGAGTAAGTATTTTCATGGAGCTTTGTCCTCTGATTCAGGGACCTGCTTCATCGACTTTCCCTCTATAAGTCTACTAGGTTAACTGTTTACTCTGCAATCCTAGATGAATTGAATGTGCACTTATCTTCAGCCTCTTCTTTCCTCTGTAATGCCAGTTAGCCACTCCTAGTGACCCATCATTCAGTGATAAAAACTTTTATTTTTTCCTACATAATCCCTTCTGACTTATTATAAAAATTTGAATGAAGGCAGTGAGACATGATGGTCTCCCAATTAATTTGATAAAACATTGCCCACCAGTCATTCTTCCCATACGCATTCATGTTATAACTTTTCGCTATAAAATTCAGTCACAGTTGGTGGAAAACAACCTCTGGCTTCTGGCCTGGATGTTCCACTCAATCCACTTCAGTGAAGATCACTACCGATATTCAATGTTCGATGGAGAAGCAAAAAGTCTCAGTTCTCATTCTCTTATTGAACTTCTGAAAAGCTTTACTGTTGATATCAATACTGTTATGTCCACTCATACTCCTACCCAAATTTTAAAAGTTAACCTTCTCCAACAATGCATTCTTCCCATCGCTATGTTCCAAAGTTGTTTCCATTCCAGAGAAACCTATTTCCTCTTTCATTAATGATCTCCCTATGATGAGAGATGATTTCCTACTCTACCATTCCTTTCTCCCTTCAGAACTGAGTGCAGCAGTGAAGTGGATCCAAAGCAGCTTGACAAAATAAATAACTGGGCTGTTCAAAACAGATTATGGATGAAAGTTCCAAAGTCAAAGGCAATTGTATTAGGTTTCATTCCCCAATTACGCTTGGCAACCTTTGACCAAAACCTCTCCTGGAAGCTTAATATTTTTAAAAAATCCACACAGTGTTTTGCAACTCTCCGACAATTCTGATGTTCCACTCTTTTCCTACCCAGGCACAAGCGCCAACTCCTGGTTTTCCACTCTCCCACTTTGATTATAGTTGTGTGACAGTGTCTTAAGTGGGCTCAATGATAAACTAAAGCATCTTTTAAACTGTTTCGTTAGGTTTGTCTTCAGCTCACCAATGAACTCCTGGGAAACAGGCCTATATACAGATACAAAGTGGGTTGTTTTCTTCCTACCACAGACTTTACTTCGTAGGTTCCATCCTGCATAATACTGTCTCCACATATTCTCCTAACATTTATGAACTCCTTACTTTCAACTCTTCAGTCTCTTCCCACCATGAACCTTATACTCTCATAGAATTGCTTCTTTTTGGTAAATAATCTAAAGGGTTATTATCACTACCAAAGAATATAGAACTATCATACCTTCTATTATCCGTCTTCAATGGTTTCTGCAAACCATCTACTGTTGGCGAGCGCTTTTGGACATTATCCATCCTCGTGGCCGAATACATGTGTTCACTGTCACTGTCTGTATTCAACTGCGTTCGTATTCTGTGGGTTGGTCAGATGCGTCAGTTATAAGAGTCGTTTAGCTATAATGGTCGCTTTGACGGCGATAAGGTCTGTCAAACACGAGAGTTATAAGGGTCGGTGTCCATTATTTCAGGTATTATTTGAGGCAGGGATTAGTTGTAATCTCCTTTGTTGAGGTGATCAAAGTGTTCCGCAAGTTTTTTGATTTTTGTAAATGTATTTGTGTCTGATAGTGTCTGACTATGAATCCATAGTCCACTATAATCATACTGTCTTATGTATTTTTGTGTTGTTGTCGGTTTGTGTGTCGTCTGTTCATTTTCGTTTCTAAAATGAACACACAAACGAAAACACAAATATTTGATTTGCTTCTTCTCTTTCCATATTCAAGTCCCTCCTTTTCAGCATATCTTATCCATCCAAACTGAATCTTCTTTTAGATATGATTTTAAAATTCGATTTAAAATTTTGCAGACTAATTGATCTCAAATAGTTGAATGATTGTTGTGTGTGTGTGGCATGTATGTAGATATGCGTGTAAGTATATTTGTATGGATGTGTGTGTAAAGAGAAAGAAATGAACTAATATGACTAATAGATCTGATTTTATTTTCTAAACCTGTTATATGTTTACCCTTAATTTTTTCTCACTTTTTTCTTTTCCTGATCATATGGTTATGGATTAATAACTTACAACAAAAGCCACGAGGAAACATAAATTTTATTTAATTATTTATTTAATTTTCGCCATATCTATTTTATAACTATTTATTTATTAACTTTTAAATTACAGCACAATAACTCAAAACGAAAAATAAAGGCGCTTTAAATAATTTTTTATTCAAAATTAAATTTTAAAATAATGCATGACAGCTTTTTGAAAAAGAAAATTGAATAGATAATAAATAAATCATATGAACTGTAAATAATAATAAAAAACTTATAATTGAGCAATGCTGTGCACAATCGCAAAGTAAAGTAATTAACTACTTTATTATTGAACAATAAGTAATTTGTTGACACCCACTCACAGAAACTTCTTTCTGGTACTGTTTATTTATGTTAATGAAAGGTGTATTTATGAATTGAAGTATGTATTCTATTGTAAGGTATATATAGCATGTAAATATTTTGGTGGATTTCCTTTCATCTAACACTGACAAGGAGTGGAGCTTCCAGAAAATTAGTCGCCTCCGCATCCCATGAATTTTCTTAATAAGAGAGGACCCCCCACTCCTCCACCCCCCACTCCTCCACCACCAATCGCCCCGTGCCCCTGGAGCATGCCTGCTGTAATGGGCTTTCCGGGGTCATATACTTATTTTCCCTATCCACACGACACACAGACACAACGAAAAGTCTTTGGTTTATTCATGGGCTCTATCGGAGCCCTATCAAGCCGATCCCGGGCTGTATTCATGAGATTTTTACCAGCTTAGTCTCCCGTCATCATCCAACTCCGCCGTAGATGTGAGAGACTACCTTTTTTTTTTTCTGTTACTTTTCTCATTCATATTTTCTTCTGAAAAAAACAGCTCTCATCTTCATCTTAAGATCACTTTACTAAAAAATACATGAAGTACGTCAATTATTAAAATATCATAAAATAGGATTACTTAAATCCTTTCCATTTCCATTTTTGACTATTATAAACTCAAAATGTCTAAAAAAGGAGATTTTTTTTGAACGTAGATACTGTTTTTAGATGATTTTAGTTGGGGTTCGGTCAAGGTAGATCCAATGTAAGCCGAAACGTTGGCAGATAATCCTTTATTAAAAAATACATTTTTTAAATTTGTGTTTTTTGGATCTACCTTGNCTCGAGCATTTATCTATTATAATTATATATTCAAGTTATTTAAAAAAAAAAAAAGCGAAAGCGGACAGTACTCGATTTATTATTAAAAAAATAGGTAGGGTTTTAGTGTCCAATGAAATTTTATGTTTCTTAATAGACTATTTTTTCGCCACATTTCTATACATTAGTTACTCCGCCCCAGACTCTATTAACATCATTTGCTGATGGCTTATTAGAAGCAATTAATTTTTTAAAGAGCTATTTAACTATTTTATAACTATTTATTTATTTGCTTCATTAATTTACATTTAAATAAATTTTTGAGCCATAAAAGGCCTTTTATATAAAAGACACTTTATGTTATTCAAGGGGACTTAGTTAGTCCCAGAATAAAGTTCATTTTCTTCTTCTTCTAAATTATCTTAGAACCTGTGGGCTCTGTACCGCCAATGCCCACTTAGGAAGCATCAGACTAAAATCTAGCTTAGTCAGGCTGTTTCAAATCTGGATCTCATAGATCTCTTTTCCCATTTTCCAGAGAGCTCTTCATTTAAATTTTTAATACTTTGGGACTATGGAACCACTGACTACGATACTACGAGAGAGGAATCTTGAGATGCCTGTTTAAGGAGTGTTATTGTCTTCTTTATTACCACATTCCCTGCAATGTGCTTTCACCCACTTAAACATAACATGGGAACAAATATACTACAGACTGCTTATCCTCTCATTCATTGAATAGATGTTAAAAGACACTAGGGCAACCCAGCTGCCACTCTTCACTTCATGGCTTTGAAAAGTCTTTTGTGGTTGCCATCAAACCTAAAAATCCTAACCGGAGATAGATTGTCTATTAATAATCTCCATGGTCAAAAAATTATCCATTTGAACTTTAAAACTGAGGTGTTCCTACAATGTCCAGTACTTCACACAAACCTCACCAGACATCAGGCCCGCACCATTGCCTCCCAGATCTTCTCTGTAGTTACACCACCACAAAATTGAACCAACTCTTATCATACCACGTCATCACCAACATAAATGGTGGATAACACTAGACCAAATGATAACAATTCATCATCAAAGGTATATGGTTTTTTTCCATATTTCAAAACCAAATATGAAACCCGTCACTCAATAAACTCCTCAACATGCTTATCCAATTACACAATACACTAGCCACCAATAACCAAAAACTAATTTTTTTTAAGAAGCAGGACAGAAAAGTCCTACTCAAATTTATTATAAATTGATGCAAAGCAACCTACCAACCTTGACTGAACCCAAACAAACTATCTATTTAAAAACCTACCTACATAAGTAATAAACCTCTAAATCTATATAAGATTTTTAGCAGAGCAAGCTAGTGTATTTACTAAGTGCGAACCTTCACAATATGGTGTGAATTTAAATATCTAAAATTTAACACAATCCCAAGGCATTACATTTCTTTTGTCAATTCAATCATGTTCCCATTCATGTACAGATTTATGTTATCAAGTTCTCCTTTTTGTCTGATAAGTACCTTCAACTTATAATGACTAACTCCATCTTCTCTAACCTAGCCCACTTGCTTATCATACATAATGCTTCATTAGCTATGGCTTGCAGTTCAGCTACTAATTTAGCTCCAATCCTGAAGTAATAATCATTTGCAATCTGGGAACAAAATGGTATTCACGACATATTACCTTCTTTGGAAGAATACTGAGAAGTTAAGTAATTAATTTTGGAACATTGAATGGATTATACTCTAGGTCATACAAAGCATGAATCAAAGAGAGGAGGAACAAGGGAAGATGCACTGTAAAAAATGAGAAGACAAAGGTGAAGCTGGGAGGAAGAGCTAAAGGAAGAGATGACTGGATGGGGCCTGGGTTCTGATGACTTGAGGGACCGGACAATGTGGAGGAATGCACTGTGTGGGACACTGGGAATCAGAAATTACTTTGGAACAACCTGCCATAAGTAAGAGTTTATTTATAACTACCCTTTTTCATTAGTATTAAACTCTTAGCTTATTAAAAATATATATATATGGAGAAGAAGAAGAAGAAATATATTTTTTATTCTTGGCCCAAAACAGTTGTTTTGTACACAAGATGGAAGACATGGTATGTATACAATAAATACTATACTATTTACACAAGAAAACAAAAAAAGAAAATACAATAAAATTATTAGAGCAGTATATGCTGATATAGTCTAGGTTTCAGGCGTCGCTGGGTGACTGCTCCGAGACGGAAGGTGGCAGCTCCTGAAGATAGCGGCAGACGTTCATGATGTTTGTAGGTGAGGTCCTGGATGTGAAAAGAGATGGGCTCAACTCCCAGTTCCCTCCTGATCTGCTGATTTCTTACGAACCAGGGTGCATTGAGTATCATGCGAAGAATGCGGTTTTCAAATGTTTCCAGTCGTTTGATGGTCTTGTTACTGGCGCCAAACCAGACAGGGCAGGAGTACGTCAGTATTGGGCGGATCAGCGACTTGTAGAGTAGTGAGCTCAGGGAGTGTTTAAGTGGGGATTTCCTGTTTATTAGAGGGTAAAGTAAAGTTAGTCTGTGATGGGCTTGTGTCAGTTTAGTTTTTACATGGAGCTGCCATGTCAGTTTAGTATCAAAGTATAATCCAAGATATCTAACACCCTGATCCTTAGGAGTCCATGGAATCGGAAGCTGGTTGATGTGAAGTTCTGGAAGGTTATTGTTGGAGAATCTGCGAAGACTAAAAATTTTTGCTTCGGTTTTCTGAGGGTTTAAAGACAGGCGCCATTTGTAAAACCAGGCTGTAAGACAGTCGGTCGCTTCTTGTAGATTGTACACTGCGTTTTGAACTCTCGTGTGTTTGCACAGAAGTAGTGTATCGTCTGCGAAGGTGGCCAATTCTGATAATGGAGGTTCCGGCATGTCGCTGCAATACACAAGGTAAAGAAGGGGACTTAAAATTGCCCCTTGTGGTACCCCGGCTTTTATGGATGCGGTCCTGCTAAGGGAGCCATTTACCCTGACCTGGAATGTCCTATTCTTAAGGAATGATTTTATTATATGAAATAGGTATGGTGGAACGGCAGCTTTTTTCAGCTTAAAAAGAAGTCCTTTTTGCCAAATTTTGTCGAAGGCATTTTCGACATCAAAAAACACGCAGCGGTGAATTGTTTGGCTTCGAATCCGCCTATAATTATTTCAGCAACTCTCTGAGATTGGAGTACGGCGGAGTGGTTGCTTCTGAAGCCAAATTGGTGTGATGGGATGACTATAGAGCCTTCGAAGTGCTTTCTGAGCCTCTGCTCAATACTCTTCTCAAACAGCTTGGCGAGGGTGTTGAGGAGACTGATTGGTCGATAGTTTTGCGGGTTGTGTTTAGGTTTGCCATCTTTATGAAATAAAAGGACTAATGCTTTCTTCCAGCTTTCGGGGAAGTAGCCAAAACGAAGGCATGCATTGTATATACTGGTAATGTATGCAAGTGTCTTGAAAGGGAGATTCTTGAGAACGATAACTGGGATTAAGTCTTCTCCTGGAGCTTTTCTTTTTTTCATCTTTCTGACAAATGATTTTACTTCATTTGGTGAGATAGAGTCAAAGTCATTGTTTGTTGGACTGCCACTGTCAGGTTCATATAAGGTTTCGTCGACTGTCCTGTCAGTTAGTATGTCCTGTCTGTCAAGTGGCCTGAATTTTGTCTCTAAGTACGTGGCGAAAATTTCACATTTTTCGTTGTCTGTGTATACAGTTCGGGGTCCATCTTGTAGAGTGGGAATGACAGTTGGTTTTCCTAAAATACGTTTAGTTTCACGCCAAAGAGAGTGGTCATCAGTCTGTAAGTCAGTCAGGAAATTTTGGTACTTTTTAATTTTGGTTTCCTCCAGAAGAAATTTTATTTTCCTGGTCAAGCGATTCACTTCTCTTTTGTCAAGGGGATCTCTGTACCTTTGCCAGCGTTTTCGTAGGTATTTTTATCTCTTATCAAGTCTAGTATATGGGCAGGAGTTTCATCTCGGGAAATTTGTCTGGGGTTTTTGGAGGGCTGTAGGGTTGAACTTTGGATGGAGTTGTGGATATGTTCCGTTAGTGTGGCAATAGCTGTATCGATGTCGTCGGTATGTCTGTAAGAATTGGGTACGTCAAGGGTTCTCATTGCGAGGGAGAAAAGCTTCCAGTCGACCCTTCCTCTGATGAGTCGGGGTGTCGGTATTGTCTGTCTGTATGGAGTGTCAAATGTACAGAGAACTGGTAGGTGGTCTGAGTCTAGATCTGTGGTAGTTGTGTGGTGAAATAGGTATGGAATGTTCTGGAGAAGTGCAATGTCCAATATATCTGGAAGATATCTGTCTTGAGTGGGGTAATGTGTTGGTTCATTAGGTGTACTGATATGGAGTCCAAGATTTGATGCTATGTTGTTCAGTCTAGTTCCATTAGAGTTCAGGGTTCTACAGCCCCAATAGGGGTTCTTACTATTAAGGTCACCGAGGAGAATTGTGGGAATGTTACAGAATATACGTTCAAAGTCCGTTTGGAGAAGCCTGAGACCTGGGCGGTGGTAAGCTGCGATAATGTGTAATGTGTTGTTGTTGTGTTGTGTGAGTGTTATGCCTACCGCCTGTAACCTCTCAAGTGTAGGGATCAGTAGCTGTGAATGTTGTATATGTCGTTTGACTAAGATCGCCACTCCCCCCCTTCGAGTATCCTGGTCATGTCTGTAAGTCATATACCCTTTTATGTGTAGTCTGTCAGCTTGAACTAAGTGGGTTTCTGAAATACATGCGATATCTACTTCATATCTATTCAGAAAGTCACTTAGCAAGCACTGTCTTGATTTCAGCCCGGCTGCATTCCAATTTAGAAGAGTTAAGTTATGATAAGGTAATCTATTACTACAATCCATATGGTGAGGTAAGTAGTTTTGAGAGAAGGTTAGTTAGGAAGTCCTTTATTTGAGGTATAAATGGCTTAATTATATTAATTAGGAATGATGAAATGTCGATAGAATCAGCGGGAGGTTGACTGTCAGTCTGTGGTGTGGTTTGTCGTTCCTTCATCTTTTCTTTCCAAACGTTCTGTCTCGGGGGCTCTGGGAATTGATTTTGCGTGATCTGCATTTTTATTTGTGTGTTGCTTGAAGTTTTGGGTTTTTTTGGTGTTTGCTGTGAAATAGGTTGTAAGTCATAACTTCTCCTAGTGGCTTTATATTTTATCTCGTGTTCAGTGAATGCTTTACAGCCTCGGTATCTCGCACTATGTTCGCCATTACAGTTAGCACATTTGGCTACCGTGTTACTGGTGGTACACTGAGCGAGATTATGTTCTCCTGCACACCGGGGGCACCTAGGGTCAAGATGACAATGGTTTTTTGTGTGCCCTATGTTAAGACATTTGGCACATTGTATTGCTCTGTTGGATTTCCTCCTTAGTTCAACTTGCACAACACAATGATACAGTCTGGACAAGTCTAAAATAGCCTTGCCCTGGTTGTTATTAGTGAGCTCGACTGCACATAGCGGAGTAGGTTGCCTATTCCTGTTCAGGAGGCGAGTACTTTTTGTGCTGGGTATTCCATGTCCTGAAGTTCATTCAGAATCTCCTCCTCGGTGAGGGAGTATGGGAGACCTCTGATTACCACTGATAACAGTCGATCTTCAGGGTTGGCAAAAGTGTAATATTTTATGCCGGGACTGTTGTCGTAAAATTTTGTGAGGGACCTAAAGTCATCTGAGGTTGTGAGGGAAACTTTTAGTTTTTGGAAGCATTGTTTTACATCGAAGGGGGATTTAACGACGGATTTAATGTCCTTGATAACATTTTGGTAGTCGTTAGCCTCAGTTAGGAATATGGGAGGGATTTGTTTACATCTTTCGTGGATGGTATTTGTGTTGTCAGTGGGTAGGTTATTCCTGTCATCTGTTGGTTTGTTTGTCAACACTGAGAATCGATTGTTCACTTGTGTGGTTGATAAGGGAGGTGGGGTTAGTCGCGAGTATCGACTATATCTTTTGGGCAACTCGAATACTCCGGTCTCCATTGACTCGAGCTCAGTTGATGTAAGGTTAGGTGGAGGGACATTCAGTTTAGATGAGTTCTTATCACTAGTTGCCTTTGTTATGTTTACTTTGGGGTATACGTGAAGGTTATCGCTAGGGTTACCTTGCTCTTTGTTGGCTTGTGAGGTTAGGTCTTCTTCGTCTTGTTCATTGATCATTGTTGCCAAACATTTCCTCATTGGTGAGGATAATTCTTTCTTTCTCGGTCTAGACCGAGCCAAGGAGAGTCTCTTAACACCAATCATACACTTTTTATGAAATTTTATGAATTTATGTTAACAAATGTAAAAAAAACATTAAAATAAACAGAAGCAACAACAATGTCTGCCACTTGGCTATGCTCGATCCACAGCCTTCTATATATATGGAATGAATAGTCATAGTAGTTAACCGTAAAGTTCTATTAAGAGAGGATTATCGGGAATTCGGTCATGGTAGTTGAAGAATTAAAAACTAATTTGTAACCAAAAAAATTTATATTTTAGCCAACGTTTCGGCCTGAATTTCAGGCCTTCATCAGAGCTGAATATGAAAAAGAAACATAGAAAATAATATAGAAACATGTCTATATATGATAATCAAACAAAGAAAAATGAATGAAAATGTGAAACTATGTGTAATCAACTATATAAAATGGATACTGAACATATGGAAAGAAAAATTATCAATAATATTCATGTGTATAATATCAAATAGAGTGATGGGGAGAGAGACAGAGAGACTTGTGCTCAACATCATGACTGATCTGTTTTTAATTTAACCATTGTGGAATGGAACGGGAAACAGACGTATTTTTTTTAAACTAACCTTTAGGCCTCTGAGAATGCGGCGTCTATTCCCCATATGACCCGGCATCTTGGTTCCTGGCCAAACTCGCCCCTTTTCTCCACCGCCACCAATATTTCCAGGTCTTCTGTGAGTTTTTGTTACACCATGGGACGCTGGCATCCCTTTGAATCCCCATCTTTTCATCACTCCTTGAAAGCCACGATCAATGCTATAACAGTAAGATTATGATTATATTTAAAATAATTTCAAGACAAAATTAACATAAATTAAATTAATTAACTTAGAAAATAGGATAATATAAAGACCACTCCGGTTACTACTATTGCAAACTTTTATCTGGACATCATAAAAATAACTTTAAAGAAATAAAGCAAAAAGGAAGAGGCAAAAAAAAAAAGTGGAGTATATAAAGGACATTTCATTCAGTTGAAAAGTTGATTTGAGAACTTATCACAGGTAGAGAACTGAACTAATTAGAAGAAAATTATCCTCCCATGGAATACTTACCTTTCCTCCAGACTTCTCACAACCTTCTCCCCTAAGACCTTTATCAATTGACCAACAGACAGGAACTGAGTGCCTAATCTCATAGATTTATTTGCCTGTAAAGGCCTACATCAGCTCCAATCTTTCACCAAAACCCTTAATGAACTTTCCTAGGATCTCAGTCTCGTACTTCTCCACCTTGGCACTTCAGCCAATCCCAAACCGACTACTCTGTCACTGGTTAATGGCCAAGTTGATTGAGATAAGTTAAAATCCCTCCTTGAGGACTCTATTGACCTCAGAGTTTCCCTGAAATTTCTCCATGACCTTGATGATGCTGTACAATCCTTCATCACAGCTATACATCAGTCTTGTTGGATGGCTTGCAAACCTTACTCCCTTAAACCTTTAAATCCCAATCCATCAAACTCTAAACCTCTCTGGGCTGCCACCAGAAAAAATCCTTAAGTATCGCTCCCCCCTCTCCTCTCCGCTGCGATGATGGTACCTGAGCAATATTCAAAGCTAATATAACTGAAGTCTTTGCTCATCATCTTTAGCAAACCTTCACACGTTACACTGATCCTGAAAACCATTCCAAGTCTACTAAGGTAGAACAATTCATTAAATCTCCCTTTATCTCTACCTTCCAAAGCAGTTACCTCCTCTGATGTCAAACATATTCTTTCCTCCTTGCCTAAATAGAAGTCTCCTGAGGAGGACCATGTTACAGCCCAAATCCTCTCCAAAAAGGCTCTAATCTTCCTCAATTATCTCTAAAACACAACCTCTCCTATTCTGTTGAAGTTCCCAAGCCTGGAAAACCCCTAAGAAACCCCTCTTTCTATCTAATCTCTAGCCTAATTATTCTTTTTACAAAAAGAAAATTCTTCTAAAAAGGTAATCCCCATCCTGGATGCTCTCTAAACACTTCATAAACATCAGTTTGTAATATGATCCCAACACTCCACGGTCCAACAGGTGTTTTGTGTTCTAGATCACATACCTTCCTCTCTCAAGACAAGCAGTACTGTGTTGGTGCTATCCTGGATGTAATGCAAGTATTTGACAAGGTCTGGCAATGCGGACTATTGTTCAGAATAAAATTCATTCTCTCAAGTACTCTTTGCCTCATCCTACGCTCCTACCTAATTAATCGAGTCAGTGATAGTGCCAGTGTTGGTGCATTAATTTAAACGGGGGTAAATGTTGCCATGTAACTTTTACACTAAGAAAGAAGCAACCAGGAAGAAGTTACTTTAATGATATCCCAATCCCAACTGTCGATAGCGAGAGAGATCTGGGCTTTCACTTTGACTCCCGACTAACATGGAACACAGACAAAAATCAAAAGACAAGAACTGATAAGGAGATATGGACAACTTTACAAGCTACTAACAAGTTACTACTCAGACCTACTTGGACATACAGAGTTGAACTGTGGGGTGGCAGCCAAACCATCCAACATTCTTCCAATCCAAACTTCTAAGAATTAATGCACCCTATTATGTCAATAAACGTTGTTTTGGCAGCCGTGAATTTTTTTTTTTTTTTTTTTTCCAATAATGGCTTAAAATTATGAGAATTTTGTAGGACACTGTCACGTTTCTTCATTGAAACGAAATAACTAAAGTGTGACTTTGTTTGAATAAGTCGTATGAAATATAACAAGCTTTAAAGGGATTATTAAGCAATGTTAAGTATTAAATAAAAAGACTAAAACATTTATAGTCCTTTGAAATCTTACATTTCATAAAACAGTCTTCTTTTTTCTTTTTTTTTTTGTATACACTTCTTTAGTTGTTTTTTTAAAATATTTATTCTATAGGTTGTCTATAATATAGATTAAATTTGTTTTTAAATATGACTTAATTCTCTGAAAATGTCTAGACATAGGAAATTACCAGAGAATTAATATTTAATTACTTACGTAATACCAGCTACATCCACAATGTTGCCTGGCTGAAAGTGAGTAGCAAACAGAGGAGTTCCTGGTTGAATGATTGAATTTGGCGTTACAGTAAACTTTGTAAGGATCCTCTTAGGAGGTAGACCAGCCTGAGCAAAGAGCCCACAGTATTCCTTTGTAAACTAAAACAAAAAAGCTCCACAATTATTAATTTTGATCTATTGAATAAATCATTAAATTAGTTAAACGTATTAGTATTATTTAATTCAGTCCATTGGTCTATGCTTTTCAACAAAATTACTATAATATTGTTCATAATAGCTAAATGCAAAAAAAAAAGAAAAAAGTTTTACTATTAAATAAATACTTTGCATAATTATAGATGTTTTATTCATTAAATTGGATCAGAATTCAAGTTGGGAGCTCAGAAAAAAAAAACTTATGATTATCTGAACCTAGAAGGATTAAAAAATGGACAACAAATTGGCTGCTTCTAATATTCACAATAAAAATAAAGAAGAATGTGGCTTCCCAGCTATTCTATTTTAGTCCAGAGTCACTGCAATATTATATTGCAAAGGAAAAATATAAAAGACTTAGAAAATTGTGTTAGAAAAAACTAAAATATTCATAAACTAACACACTAATGGAAAATTTGGAATCTTGGTTCTTATAAATAGCCAAACAAACTTCCAAGTGTGACTTCTATACATGCTCTAACACAGCTGTTGCATACAAATATGCCATATTTCTTATCAGGTGCAAACAAGTCTATGATAGCTGAAATAAAGAGTAATGGACTATAAAAAATAAAGGTCACTTAAAAATAAAATTTATTAAAAAACTATTTTTATTAAAAATGAACATGACTCATTGCAGTGGGGAAAAATAATGTGCAGTAATACTTTGTCATGTGGTAGAAATATAAGATAAAAATTATTTTAGTATGGTGAGGTAAGATGATAGACTTGATTCAAGAAGCGGATGAATGAACTCCATATTCATTGCAATTGTAACATACATGTGTGCTGCCAACAACAGAATTTTTTTTATAGAGCACCAAAATAAATGATGTTTTACTTACAGGTTGGTGCATTATTATTAAAGTACCCTTGCCTTCATACTTGCATAAATATTTAATGGCAGCCAACTCCATCCATCCCTTCTTCCAGGTCTCAGTTTGGTGACTTGATTTTTACTCCACTATGGTTGTTTTATTAAAAACTTGTGGAAAAACAACTTCAATGAGGGGGCCACAAAGAAGAGATACCTGGCTGGTAATTTCAGGATTAGAGTAAGGTGAAGCTTTCAAGTCTGCTTCTAGGTTGAAGCACCTGTTCGGTGTTAGTAGGGACTACAAACATCACTGGTAGAGCACCATATTTGACAGCCTTCATGAAGAATGAGTATTTTCCATTGGGAACAACAGTTATTTTGCTGCAATCTCATAAAATATTGGTCCCCATAATATGATTTAATGTATTAGAATTTTTGCTTCATAAAAATTAATAGTGAGAAATCCTCTGGAAACCTCTCACTCAAAAAATAGTATAGGCATGAATATAGATTACAGGATATAAGTTGATCAGCTTCTTAATAGCAATTATGTTAGATACCTCATTGTAACTGTCACATGTTCTGAGTTTATTAAAATGAAAATAAAAATGTCACAGTACCAGTTTGCTTGATAATATATATTATACCACATCCTAAATTTATTCATTAAAGTAGAATCAAAATTGTCAACTTAGTATTGCTGGCCTGCAATTAAATAAAGGACTGTTAATAAAAGCCCTTTAAATAAAGTAATGTTGAAAAGGAATACAGTTTCTTAACTTACAAAATAAGATATCACCATATTTAATGCTTTTTTTTTTTACATAAAAATAAGGGGCAGGAGAAATTATAAAGCCTGCTTAAAGGACTTTACTTTCACTGTTAGGGAGATACTAGTTCACAAACAGCTACATGAAAATCCTACAAAAAGCAGAAATGCCATTACTCTAATTCAAAAAACATTTTGGAGCCTTTATAATTAGGCCAAATTAATATTTTGAGAAACATTATTTTGTTTATATCAGTTTACCATTAACTCATCCTGTCCTGTAATATCTTTCTACCAGACAATTCAAATATTCCCTTCATTGTGAAAGAAGACAATTTATACCCATTAATTCCTACAGGAAAATTTGATAAACATACCACTAATATAGTCAAAATTTAATTTTTTTTAAATAAATTGATAGCTGTCAATAGAAAATTAAATAGAAAAACATGCATATTGGCAGTAGTAGTCTAAAGGCTACATAAAGTATGGAGCAAAATTTGTCTTTTGTCCTACAAGCCAAGTTATATTTATTAATTGACATGAAAGTACACATTGCATTCATACATTGTTTGGGCAGTTTTCAGGATTAGCGATCCTATCAAGAGATATTCTGAGATTGTAAGAATCACTGGGTCATAAGTGGGTTAGATATGCCTTCAGAATAATACCTAACACCTTGAAATATCAGCTCTAATTAAAGGATTATTAAATGTGGAAGCTGCTTATTTGATTAAACAAGTAGATTTTATGTTCACGTAGGCTTCGATGGTCGTCAGATGTATTTACAGTTTCTTCTTCCGGGTTGGACCGTGTCAAGTTGTTGATAGTTGCCGAGCTTTCGCACATCATGTGATGGCTGAATAGAGAATTCTCTATTCAGCCCTGAAGAAGCCATCACATGATGTGCGAAAGCTCGGCAACTATCAACAACTTGACACGGTCCAACTCGGAAGAAGAAACTGTAAGTAGATTTTATTTTATTTCATCCCTATTCATTTTTATTTAAGATAATAAATACTTCTTTAATTAAGATAATTCATTTTTTATTTAATCAATTAATCTTTTAATACAAAAACAAAAGAAAGTACAGCAAGAGCTCTGCATCCTATATATATTTGCTTTAAATAAACTGAGGAAAATTATGAGTAGATCAATATACAAAGCATGGCCCTTAAAAACTGAAACTATCCTCAAAACATTAAGGTTTTGCAAAATTAAGAAAATAAATTATTCAGTTCAATTTTTACACAGAAACATGAGCTGTATTGTTCCCCTTCATTCCTGAAAAAATTTAATATAGATCTAAAAAAATTTAACTGCCTCAGCCGGGACTCGAACACGGGTCTCTCCTGCTTTCCGGGGAAGTATGCTGACCACTGCACTTCTACTCTCTTGCATTTCTTCTATAAAATTTAATGTGGGATTAAATACCACAACTAAAATCATTATTTAAAAAAGAAATACAGGAAAAAACGAGAGACTAACAAATAGCCCACAATGTTAGCTCCTTCGAGTATAAGACGATATATTTGTCTTACTTGGAGATTTAGACTTTAGAGTTAAGTGCGGGGAGCTAGCCTGCCTTGGTTGTGCAGTGGACATACTCATGCAATGACATGCAGTTGACATACATTCAGCATACTTGCCCAGTAAGATTTTTTTATTTTAATATTAAATTAAAATAAAAAAATCCCTTGCATTGCTCCCTTGCATTTCTTATACAATAATAATTTTAATTTACTATATTAGAGCCATTCCTATGACTAGAAATTATATTCTAATTCAGTTCAACTACTCTTTTAATTATTTTTTATGTAGACTTATATGCATCATTAGGCAAAAATAATTTATCTCACAAAAAAATAAATAAATAATATTTGCTTTACTTTTTGAGGATCAGAACTTTCAGCACCAACAACAATCGCACCAAGATTTTTGCCTTTTATTCTTTTGGCTTTCACAGGTAGGTTTTTTTCTGGTGGAATATATTTCACAACGTGATTATCCACAACCTAAAAAAATAAATTAAACATAAAACTATATATAGTCATAAAACTGTCATAGTATTAATCATAAAATACAATAATAGTATACTAGGATGCTATTTAGTAAACTCAATTTTCACCACAAGAAATAATCTCTGAAGGAAATCTGGCTATTCATGTAAATACTGTATGATATTTTTAATATATCTTCAAATTTTTAGTGTAAAAAAATTATATATATATAGACAGTCTTCCATGCTAATAATAGGGTTGCCCTTTCCTGCCCCAGTGTTTATATGTACATATAGAAAGTATATATATAAAATGAAACACTCGTGGCTTTGATATATAGTAATCAAGAACAGGTGAGATATAGTGCAGAGCACACACAAAAAGAAAAGATCACAAGGAGTAAAATTTTCGGGGATCTCTCGCTCTTGGTGAGGGTGAGTCTCTCTTCACTCCTCACCGGCAAAGGGCGAGAGATCCCTGAAAATTTTACTCCTTGTGATTTTTTCTTTTTGTTTGTACACTGCGCTCTCTACATTACCTTACTCTCTCTTTTCTCCGAGCCACCGCATCTGCAATTCTCAAGAAACATTAGAGAATTAATTAGGATAAGATTAGGATAAGAATTAATAATCACAGCGCATCCTGTTCAGAACCACAGTCCCCTCTACCCATAGCAAGGCATGCTCAGAGTCATTTAATGATATTTTCCAAGTTTAAGTGAAAGAACAATTTCCCGACACAGCTTCAGATTTGCAATTGAAGACGAGAGAGTGCTCCTATATCCACGTTCTCAAAGCCATTACAAGACTTGGTATCTATTGCCAACAATAGGAGGATTAGGGAAAACCCAATCGCTTTCCCCTTCCTTTGAGTCCTTCCCGTGGTGCCAGACTTTCTCCACTCCTCACTGATAAAGGGCGAGAGATCCCCGATGATTTTATTCCTTATGATTTTTTTCTTTTTGTGTGTGCACTGCACTCTCTATCCCACCTGTTCTTGATTACTATATCTACATTCTCAAAGCCACTTTATGGCCTGGCATCAATTGTGAACAATAAGAGGATTAGGGAAAACCTAATTGCCTTTCCCTTCCTTTGAGTCTCTTCTGCTATACAATACCCAAAGTCTAGTATTTCTTCACTTCTCGCCGACGAAGGGCGAGTAATACCTGAAAATTTTGCTTTTTGTGATTTTTTCTTTTTGTTCAATTTACATTTATAAGCGATAAGCCAATTTCATTAAGAATGGACTTGTAAGTAAAAAAAATACTTGTAAGTTAAAAATATATGATTCAGGTAAACACTAAATCCTACTTGGGCACTTTGGAAGTGTAACCCCTAAAATATGTCATTTATGAATAAATAGACCTGAGTTATAATATTACTCTTTATTAAATATTATGCACCCCCAAACAATTTTTTTTTTTTTTTACTTGCATTTCACATTGCAGGTAATCCCTCACTCATATTGGTTTAATTGTGCTCAATATATTAGCATTTTGTTTTAAATTAACAGTTAAATGCCGAATTATATTAAATAGAGGCATCGTACAAAGGAGAATAACTGTTGCAAGTTTTAGAAGCAATACAGTCAGCAGTTTGTTTGGCTCCAACATCAGAACAAACCAATTTGTTTTGTTTAAGTAAAAATTGAGTCTGACAGAGCATCAAAAGATTAAAAATTAAATTCAGGGATTCAAATAACCTCCACTTCCAACCAAGATAATCTAAAAATAAATATAAAATGGAAAGCAGTTTGATGGAATGCTTGAAACTCTTAATCATGTGTTGGGTTCAAACCTAAATTATACTCCTTTGAAAGATGCAGAATAATATTTTTTATCATACAGAAAATAATAAGTAATAGAAAGTTCAAAACCTACCTCAGCATACCCATACTGAAATTGATAGGCCCAAAAACTGGTTAATTTCAATTATCAAATTGAGATAGCGAATATAGCTGATTAAGATATAGCACTTATGCCCAATCCCTGTCATNAATTTTTTGAAATTGATTTATTGTATCCGTCATCAAATTACAAGATGTTAAGTAACAGAATGTAATAAATAAAGATTTATTTTTAAAAATATGTATATATATATCACTGAGAAGAAATACAATAAATTCTTAATTTCAGTCCACAGACTATAAAATAATGTTTTATTTTTTTTAAATGATAGGGTTTTACCTGAAGAAGAGTAGACCATATTATCTTTCCATTTTTATCCCACATGGGATAACAACCAATTTTCCTTGTAATTAGTCCACATCGCTTGGAGCCTTCGATCCAAGTACCTTTCTCAAAGGGTGCTTCTCGGAGAGGACTTGCAATTTGATATGTATTTAAACCACTTATTATGGCCGGTGGGCCAAATTTATCATGACTAAAATCTTTGATAAAAGTTTTATTTTCCGGTGTCAGCCGTTCTGAATATTGCTAAAACGAAGCATATTTATTAAATAATTAACGAATAAAAAAATTGCTTTGGAACATCACCTACTGGATGAACAATTCATATCAAAGCTTATTCAAAATACTAAATAAATTTCCTCAACACAAATTTACTAGATAACAATTAGAATCAACTCTAAAATATTACTAACTAACAAGTGAGATACCTAACAGCTTACCACACGCTCTTTTTTCAGTTGCCACAGAGGGAATCGTAATTTGGGTACTACAGCAATTCTTTTGTTTCTAACTAAAATTTGTTGGCATGGCTGTCTTAAAGCTTGAGTACTAAAATAAAAAAAAACTGTATTAAATAAAATAGCTATGAGAAAGAAATTATAAATGAGCATGCTAAATTTGAAGTATAAGATTGTACTCTGATAAAAAAGAAGGGAAATGTCTTAATGTTGAACAACTGAAGAGTTTTTGACACAATCCACTCATTTTAAACTCCCATTTAAAACTCTAATATTATTAAATACTATATTATCAATAATGCTTATCAAAAACTAAAAAACTTCTCTATTTATTTTTAATTATCAAATACTTTCCGGCTACGTAAATACTTTGCCAATCAAAGCTTACTCCCGATTATCTTTTCTTTTGAGAAGTTTATATAAGCTGCCAAAGAGCATAGTACTTAGTTTTACTGTAGTATATTTCTGAGCTTCACTAAACAGTCTAAAAAATTAATGACGTCAGCTCCAGCAGGAGGGCGAGTTGGACAAAAACAAACATCTTTCAAACTGTATTTTTTTTTAATGTGTGTGTCCTTTACATGTTCTTTTACTTACTTGAAACTTTTTTCTTTTTTTGGATTTTGGTATATTTTATTAAAACTAATATAATATATTTTATGAAACTATAACACAAAAAGAAAATTTTGCAGTTAAATTGCTTTCACGAAGCAAAAATAATCTTCCGATTGTTTTTAAAAATTTTTTATATTTAAAGTGTCATTATAATGAAATTTTTTT